>JAOWCC010000279.1:0-25230 GCA_030867875.1 Actinernus sp. WN-2022
ACTTTGTAATCTTCATGACGATCACAAAGAGATCAAGAGAGATTTACAGCAAAGTACAGAGGAGATAATAAGAGATCAACAGCGTAGCAGTGCTGATATCAAGTGTGGCATTAAGGAGGATATCAAGAAATTGGCGTCAAAGCTGGAAGAAGTTCATCTGGAATCCAAGAAAGCCAGTGAAGGTGTTCAGAAACATGAGAGGATGGAGACACAAGAGGCGTCAGGAGACGTGGGAGTTATAGGTACATAACTACCCTGAGTAAATTTACTTCAAAATTACGAGTCCTTCGTTAAATAAAAATCTATCTATTAAGAACATTATCTGGTACAGTTACTTTTTGCGATGGCGGTTGAAAATCACTTTTATTAAAGCGTCCATGTGCAAGGATCTTGTCACAGCATATCAAGATTTTTGTAGAACGCGCCAGACGTTCCACTCTCTGCTTATTAGTCTTGTGGCGATCGACCCTTGTATTGATGTCCTCTGCTACCATTGACTTTTTTAAATTAAATAAAAATAGATATTTTATTTGTTATTATAAGCAGGCTGAGTATTACAGCTTAAAGCTGGTGGGGGCCTGCTTTTACTCCTCACACACTCCCCACTACATTAACTGTTTTGGACACACTACACTCGACTCACGGTTGATTTTTACGGAGGGAGGAAAACCGGAGAACCCGGAGAAAAACCCTCGAATGCAGATATGGAATCAACAACAAACCTAACTCACATACGGTGCCTGAGCCGGGAATCGAACCCGGAACCGCAGCAGTGAGAGGCGAGTGTTTTACCACTGCGCCAACCTGCATCCCCACTTCATCTGTTAATTCGTCTATTGATACAATTTTTATTTTATTTTTCTAGCAGCCCAACGTTTTTCATCTTACTTGAAACAGCACTACACAAGTGGAGAGAACGTAGTGATTCAACCATTTCCATGGATGGACGACATCTTGTTGGACCTTGATAGGATGTTCACAAGGTTGAAAGTAATCAGGAGGGAGAAGGAAAGATCTACGGAAACAGATGAAGAGGTCGCCATGTATGAAGTTTTCAGAGCTCAAAAGGAGAGTAGTGAGCTGAGACAACGAACTGTCCTTATTGAAGGAAATCCAGGAATTGGCAAGACATCTTTCTGCCATAAGCTGGTGTATGATTGGGCTAAGGGGAATATTCCATCATCGAGTTCAATTTATTTCCCTGAGGTTGAAATTCTCCTGCTGTTAAAATGCCGAGACATTGAAAAAGGTGGGATATGGCAGGCGATCGAAGATCAACTGCTTCCAGAGGAGCTTGCTTGTGAGAATGAAAAGAGAGAATTGTTCGAATACATCAAGGAGAACCAGGAGAAGGTAATGTTGATAATTGATGGCTACGATGAGCTGAAAGCAGAGAAAAGTGTACAGGAATGTTTGATGAAAGTGATAAGTGGAAGGGCGCTATCACGTTGTTCTATTATTGTAACAACACGACACGAGAGAGGCATGAAAATACGCAAGCATTTTAACAATTTGTTAGAAATCAAGGGATTTGAAAGGAAGGACACTTCTAACTACTTTGACAGATATTTCCACCTCTCTCCCTCTGTAGCGAAACGTCTCAAATATATAGTTAGTAATAATTCTTCCCTTCGGGATTTAGTTTCTAGTCCACTTAACACAGCTCTGCTTTGTGTAGTTTATGAAGAAAGCAAGGATCGCCTGGTTGTAGAAGGAAATACCATAAGCCTTCGTGAACTGTACCATGAGATCGTTTTCTGTGTCACCAAGAGGTACTGTGTAAAGGAAGGTAAAGATAATGTGAACGATGACACTTTGATGGAAGACTATCATGCAGTTCACATGATACTGGGGAAATTAGCCTTCGATGGTCTACAGAGCAGTGAGCTTTACTTCAAAGAAAGCCAACTTCCGCCAAATGAGAGAGAATTACTGTCCAAGTTAGGTTTTTTAGTCAAAGAGAAGTCGGCAAGGAAGCTCAGGTCAGAAGGAATATTCTCGTTTATTCATAAAACAATTCAAGAGTACTTTGCTGCTCTTTATGTCGCTGATTGCTTAACTGATAGAGACCCCCAGGCTTGTTGTTCCATTCAGAAGGTCGAAATGATTTCAATCATTCAACGTTTTGACATTCTTACTACGGTTGACTTACATGTTTCAACAAACAAAACCATTGAATTTATTCGACATCTTGCTCTATTATTGCCACTCAGTCCTGAACACGATATCAGATGCAATGAAGATGATTATGTCGCTTATTTTATAAATTGCGATTACGAGGATTACGATCATTACGATGATTATGATGATTATGATGAAGATGGTGGTGGTGATGACGATGATGATTATGATGGTGATGATGATTATGATGATTATTATTGGTTGGAACATATCCAAACCAGTACGTACTATGTCTTTAATTTTCTGTGTAAGTTAATAGGTAATTTAAGCGGAGAGGAAAATGAAATGCAATCGACAGCAATTTCAATTTGTGGATGTTTACCTGAATGGGTTCATTTCTCTTATCATGGTGAGAAAAGTCTCGATGGAATATGTGGGCTTCTATCCTCTGCAAAAGGAGATGATAGTACTTCTAGCTTTGAATGTTCTGATGCGATTTCAGGGACTACGACAACCAAGTCTCCCTTTAGTCATTTAAAGATTACTGGTCTGGACCTAATGAATGATGCCATGTTTAGAGGGCTTGCCCATGCAATATGTCAAAATAAGAGCTTAAAAATTATTGACTTGTCGCAAAATCGGTATGTTCATGGTTTTAGACCGATTTTGGATAATGAACTAGAAAGAAACATGTCTGTTCTAAACATTTCGGAGTGCAGCATTGGTGTAGAGGGTGGATGTAAAATTGCCGATGGTTTAAATTCTAATAACCTGACGGTTCTCAACATGTGGTCCAATGAGATCGGTGATGATGGCGCCCGTGCTATCGCTGAAATGTTGGTAAACAACAAGAGCTTGAAGAAACTCCACCTCAGGATGAATAATGTTGGTGTCGTTGGTTGTACTGCTTTAGCTGGCGCTTTAACTACTAACAGCACCTTAATCAGGCTGAACATCAGCATTAATAAGATAGGTGACCAGGGTGCTTGTGCTATTGCCAATGACGCCTTGATGAACAACTCAAGCCTGACTCACCTCTACATTAACGGGTGTGGTATTACCGATGTCGGAACGTGTGCTATTGCTGATGTGTTGACGAGTAAAAACAACACTCTGACTCATCTTGAGATGGGTTGGAATTGCTTCGGTGAGGGTGGCACTCGTGCTATTGCTGATCTCATAATCAAGAACACGAAGCTGACCCATCTCAACGTTATCTGGTTCAAAGAGAACGAACCCTGTGAAGGTGCTACTCGTGCTCTGGCTGACGCCGTATCCAGGAACACGACCCTGACCTATATCAGTATTGGTGAGATGTGTGGCACTAGCACATTAACACAGGATCCACGAGTTCACGTTTATAATAGTACTAATAGATATGTCTAGTCTAGAGGGAAACAGGGAATGTTGTTTCCTCGACACCCTCAAAGTTTACAATATTTTTACACAAGGGTTATATCACAATTTTAGCAGGCGCAAATGATTGCTTATCATGAGGCGATTATTTTAAGGTATAACTTGTAGTATTGCTAAAATCACATTAAATATAGGATATAATAATGACCGAGCGCGAAGTGCGAGGTCATTATTTCTAAGAAGACCGAGGAGCGAATACATTATCCAATTTAATACACAGTTCCATTGTTTTAGAACAAACAAGGTTTGTTAGCTTTGTCATGAGAATATTTTGCCATGCTGATGTTGCATCTATGAGGTGTAAACCGTGCATACCGAAAGAAAACAGTTATGCAGTCAGCGCTCTCCCGTTTGAAAGCAAGATGTATTTGTTAGAAGTAGAAGATGACGGTTGGGAAGAAATGCTTTCTCAAGCTGTGGACAAGTTTTAAGGACGATAAATGACTATTCTGGAAGGTCAGTAATCTAAATTTGATTGCCTTGAAATAAATGAATCAGTGAATGTAATCAGATTCTATGTATCTTTCTTTTTACTCGGGCTGCCTGTGGCAGCGCCGAGTCTTAAAATGCAAGTCGTTTTTTTTTTTTTTTAATCCATGTCAGACGGCTTCTGCGCATGCGTTAAAGGTCAAATTCAAACCAATCAGATTGCACTATGCTGGTCACGCAACAATCGCCAGGTTAAATGTATTTACATAAGTGAATACAGTAAATCAAAATGGTCGACCCGCGAGGGCGAAAGCCTTCCAACAGGCTCAGGATATTTCAACTGGCGCTCTTGTTGACCATAAAAATACATGAACAACCAGGAGCCGTAATACATTCGATCAGCGCTGTTTGGACAGATCCAATGTATATTTAGAAACGTAAGCGAAATACAATATCCAAACACGTTTGGATATCAACGGGTATCGAATTATAATCAAAGGTTAGATCTCGTCAGGCGCGCTCAGATAAGAAAGTTCAAAGCACTCAGACTAGGCGAGACAAGGAGATATCAATTTCAATGAGTCATTGTCAGAAATCTATTCCATCGTGGGCAATTATGCAATACAACCTAAATTGTACAGCTAAGGCATGTTTTACGACAGAATAACCAGAGTCTTTCTACTGGATTGAGAGCTCGAGACATTATACATGTCTGCTAATATGGGGAAAACTGAAACAAAAATGAACTTTGACGGCAGAAACCCTCATTGAGCCAAGCGGAATATTTACATGATCCGCTAAGATTTTTACAAATCTTAGTTCAGTGTATGCCAACTGAAATGCTGTGCTCGTTTTCTGGTAACGGTTCAGTGGGGAAACTACACGAACAAGAAGAATGAACTGCCAGCAACGAGAGAGGAAAAAGTATTTGAAATGCACAGCGCTAGCTGAAATAGGGCATATATATAATATCTGAGACGTTAAATTACGTTACTGTGAAGAGGATCAAAATTCAAGTTTTGTAGCTTGAGACTGTCTTCTGCCGTGACTCGTGAGAGAAATTGGAAAAGATCTAGCTGTTTCATTCAGACACTGGCAAATTTATTGAAAGCTACGGGCTTACTTTATGAGATTATTATTCATTGTGGAATGAAAGGAAACAGTTCAATCTCATGTGGCCCGAGTGAAAGCCCAGATGGGCTCTTGTTTAATTATACAAACTATGTTGTTATTGCAATAAGGACCTGTGGTTACGCATTGGTGACTACATAAATGACTTCTCCTTGGGTCCTTATTAGGAATAAGGACCTGTTCAAAACAATGGAACTGTGTATTAAGAGCTATGAGGGGAAGATTGACTGCTGAAAAGAACTTTGGCCAAAAAGTGTTCATCTTATTTTATTTTTTACTCTTTAATGCCAGCGGGTATGAATGAACAGCACACATCAAAGTCATCCCCTATGACAGTATTCCTAAATTTCGTGGTCATATCAAAATCGCATCAAAATCACGTAAATTTCACCCTTTATTTCTTGAAACAGACATTTATTGTTAGGAATGCAATGTAGCGTTCCCCGACCAGGATACAATAAAAGGGAACTTAAGCAACCAGGACGGCGACGGCAGTGACGACGGGACGCAGAGAAGTGTTCTCTGCTGAAGTTTAGTGTGTACCCTTTCCTTTGTTCGCCTTTAATTGTTTCTCACAGCCAGATTTTCGAAAAATATGATGAGTATAGAGTTCCGTTCATGCCGAACGAAAAACAGATTCATAATCTTTCTTACGTTCGCGTTCTCTTGACAACGTAACATTTGGGGTTTTCACGTTGTGTTTTTGCAGACAACGGTTGAAATGAAGGCGACTGCATGCAGTTTCACGTGCAGTTATTGTATTTTGTAATTAAGGCTATTGTTTTATGCCGTAGTCCTAGACGTTGCCGTCGTGGTTGCTTGCAGACCATGCTTGTTTGCAGACGACACAAATGTGACAATTTGTGGCGCAGATGTAGCCGATGTTGAATTAAGAGCAAATCGTGAATTAATTAATATTAATAACTGGCTACGAGCAAACAAATTGCATCTTAATGTTGCCAAAACAGAATTTATGATGATTGGTTCGAGACAACGCCTATCGGCTCTGACTGATGAAGAAATGCCTTATTTAAAAATCGGAGACAAACTAATAAAAAAGGTATCACAAAGCAAAACAGTTGGTGTCGTGGTAGACGAGCACTTAAGATGGGAGGATCACATAAATCATATATCAAAGAAGATTGTCTCAGGTCTAGGAGCTCTAAAGAGAATTAGACCATTCGTGTCCCAAGATACACTAATCAATTAGGTATACGACTCTTTAATTCAAACGCACATGGATTATTGTTGCGAAGTATGGGATACCTGCGGCAAAGTTCTCACAGATAAACTTCAGAAATTTCAAAATAGAGCCGATCGACTTATTCTCAGGGCAGATTATGATACAAGTACAAACGCACTTTTAAGTGTCTTAGAATGGGACAAACTAGATGAACGCAGAGCAAAACATAAAGCCATCGTAATGTTTAAGACCCAAAATAGCCTGGCGCCAGCAAGCCTATGTGATTTATTCACTACTGTTGGAAGCTCTACCCACTATGGTCTAAGGGACCGTGATACGAGACTTTGTCTTCCACAACCAAAAACAGAATTTATGAAGAAAAGTTTCTCGTATCACGGCGAGAAGACATGGAATGAGCTTCCAACAGAATTACGTGAAATTAAATCACTAGGCTCTTTTAAAAACAAAATCAAAACAGTCGCCGTCCTAAATGACCAATGATGCTTAATTGTAATAGTATATAGTTATAGTTTTTTTTTGTTTTTTTATTATTATTGTTATTACATTGACAATTCTGTATTTTTATATATTTAATAGTAGTTAACACGGCTTCTATGTAAATCAGTTTTTCTTATCTGTTAGAATTCCGTGTATAAATATTAATAAAGTTGAAGTTGAAGTTTTAAGGTCCCTAAAATCTTCAATCTGCTATGACGAACACCATTGTATGTGCTATATAACTTGAACGCCTTCGTCCGAGCCCTTTTTGCCTAACGCGGCCCAGACAACCTTAAAAGTGTCTAGAATTGTAAAACTGCAATGACACATCTTAACAGATTATACGAGTAAGTTCTTACGAAAACCTTAAAAGTATCACCAGTAGAATTGTGAAACTGTAATGGCACTTTGAACACACAGTCCACCATTTTCACTGGTAAAACAGCCGCTCATTCCCTTAGGTTTAGCTAAGTTATGGTAGGATGAATGTTTTGCCCTAGACTGCAATGATGCTACTGAAGACCCTTGATAGCACATGGCCCACAATCGTTAAACTAAGAGTTTAATTAACGAATAGTTGACGGTGGGTGGAATGCAGTTCCAACAAAGAATGACCAGTGCAAAGATTCCCGGAAAGGGATTATAGAGGGTGAAGCATGTGCCAAATCCTGAGAAACCAGTTTAAGAAGGGAGCGGTCCGGCCATAGTTATAAGAGGGGAATGGTTATGAAACCCAGCGACCTTCTTTGTTATAGGTCTATGTTAGCTTTTTTCAACCGTGACCGTGCACAAAACACAATAGATATTGGAACACGTTAATCAATCAGCCAATGGAAACGTGTGGGTTCAGTCGTTTAGGGGACGCTAATCGGAACTATGACCGCGCACAATCTTTTGGCTTACCCCCTTCCAACCTAAATCGCATCGACTTTGTTAGCCCCTTTGAAGTTTGACGGGGTTTCCTAACCATTCCCCTCTATTAACTATGGTCCAGCCCAGTTGGTGGGGAAACCCTCCCAATCGCACCGTAGATGGCACGCGGGAAGTAAATGGGAAGAGGTGGCAATCTATAGTAAAGACTGAAAGAGGATTGTGAACCCTAAAACCGAAGTACGGATGATGGGAGGGACACCAACTGAGACCGGTATGAGGTTGAACAAAGACAACAAAAGTTGAGTCGGGGAAAACTCAGAGAATGTCGAAGTCTGATCTCTGTAGCAACCACCTACAGGCCTAATTGAAGCTGGCGATAAACGCCTGGCAACACGTGCCCGTTATCGCAGTCATGGCGACACACAGTGTGACTAAGAACAAGTATAGGTAATCGTATGGATTCGAGTGCAATTCGAGATTAATTTGAACGAGTGAGATTTTCAGATTATCAACGTTACACGAGCCCGTAGGGTGAATGCAATTTGGGCTCTGAAAAATCTCACGAATTCAAAGTAATCCAGAATTGCACGACAAAGCCACATGATTACTCGTTAAAAATATTCATCCGCGTATTTACGTTTCTTGTCGTGATGTTATGCACCAGTGAACTTTCAAAATGTCGGCGGAACTCGCTTGATAATATTGCCGTTTATCGCTTTGTATTTTAGCCAACGTTTAAGCTGTTCGACAGTATAATAATCAGATTCTCTTTCAAAATATAATACAGGAAAGCCGTCATTTCTGGTAGAATAGTCAGAGGACGAACTGAAGTGCTGGTCAATTTCTGTAAGTTTTAAGGCGAAAAGTGGTTTGTCTGTCTGAGTGTTGGCGGGGGGTCAAAATTTTGTGACGTCATCCGTGTGCAACGATCTGTGATAACAGTTTTGTCAATCTCCGAAAACTGGAAATAAATTTCATTGGTTAAAAAAGTGATGGCTCGATAACGTTATCTTTGGGGGCTGAAAGCCATTCTCTTCTTGAGAGCCTGATACTAGGGTTGCCACCAAGATGGCCGCCGAAATTTTGCAGTCTTAAATAAAGCAAACATTTCATTCGGCTTCACTAAGAGTCCATTAACTCACTTCTAAACATTTATTAAGCCAAAAACCTTTAATTTGGTACTCATTTGTTGATTTTCACAACTAATCTGAAACACACTCAGAGACCTGAAATGTTGTGTAAGGACTTAATTAAACCATGAACATCTACAAAATGCTAAAGAAACAGCTTTATAGTTTAAAATATAGGTTTTTGAAGACACCGTGAATCGGCGTGATGACGTCATAGTGTTGTAAATACTATTTATCTTAAATTTGTAACGACTGATATTTTTACCGTGTGTATAAATAAAGTATATGTATGTATGCTTTTGTCATCACCACCAAACCTCGCTTTTGTGCTGAGAGGAAATGTTATGCTTGGTGGCAATCATCATCGGAACGGTGGATATTTGAAATTTCCTGAAAACTGAAGTATCAGGAGCTAACAAAACAAAACCTTTCACTAGCGACGGAAGCAGAAACGGAAGCGTAAGCGTAATCATAAGAAACTAATGTTCTAGTGAAAATGAACATGACCGAAGCATAAGCCTCGTTCAGAAGTGAAAACCTCGCTTGCATGCTATGTTTACATTGCTAAGGGCCTGAGAATGAGTATTCTGATTGGCTAAATTCATCTGCTTTCCGCTTCTGATTATGTTGACTAGTTTTCACTGGAACGGAAGCGACGGAAGTAGAAGCGGAGATGTAAGAAGAAGGAAACCTTCCGCTTATGCTTCCGTCGAGCTTACGTTTCCGCTTACGTCTCCGTTTCTTGATTTTCACTAGAACGTAAGGCTCCTTACGCTTCTGCTTCCGTCGCTAGTGAAAACCAGGCTCCTTGTTCTATAACAAAATAATGTACGCTCTGAACTTAGGCAGACTGAGCGAGCGACCTCATTTTTTCCCCGCGAGATTTCGAAAACATCGGCCGCGAGACACGGAGCGGACAGTTTTGAAAATATCCGGTAGTTCAGAAATTGTCCAGAATTCTCTTTGAAACCCATAGTAATGCTTGCATAAGTTGACGAAGCTTTTTTCTTTGTGAAGGAAAAGAACTCACATGGAATTAAAGCCGTGTACTCGGCGTAAGGTTTATGAGTGTTTGACAAACGATAACAAACTTTTCGGAAGCTACGCCATGGACGATGTCGATGATCAAAATACTACATTCCCTGCGGCAGTCGAACCTTTTGCAAAAGAAATGTTCGAACATCCCTTAATAAAATATATGTGGATGATAGGTGTCCTCGGCATTTCAAAGGTTAAAAAGAACTCCGTTCTTGTTGTCACGTTTGAAATAAAAGCTTTTAAGGGAATGCAGTCAGAAAAAAAGGGGAAAAAGAAATGAAAAAAATCTTCGCAGTAGCAAAAATGCCGATACTGAGACTTGAACTCAGGACTTCGAACTGGTAAGCAAGAGCGTTAACCATTAGATCACCGTGGCTCTTTGTTACCAAATACAAAGGGCGCGTTCTCGGATGATTACCGTTCTTTGTGTGAAAGGTGCGAACTGAACAAAGGCTATAAATCCATATGTGCATATGTCTAGGACAACATTAACGGCGACGACTGTATATATATATATATGAGGCATGTTAACACAAAAAGAGTGTACCTTGCTAAGGCGCCTTTTGTGTTGACATGCGTCAAAATGTGCACCGTTTCAGTTTCAACTGGCCGCTGTTGCTCGACATCTTGATGGATTTTAATGCGGTTTGCAGCAAAAGAACCGTCTTTGTCTATAGAACAACTGTTGACTGCGTTTTAGCCGCACGTGGGCATTGGAAACACCCCAAAATGTCACTTTTAGTTGATCAACTGGAAAAAGGTGATAAGGTAGAAAATCTCGAAAAATTCCAAATCTCAAACAAGGAAATTATGGGATAGAAAGGCTATACATGGAAGCAAGTGTCATTTTACAACCATTGAAACCTAGACTATCAGTTATCAGCGCTTTAAACTGAGGAAATCGAGAATTCCACACAAGATGAGGCATGTTAACACAAAAAGAGTGTACCTTGCTAAGGCGCCTTTTGTGTTGACATGCCTCAATATGTGCACCGTTTCAGTTTCAACTGGCCGCTGTTGCTCGACATCTTGATGGATTTTAATGCGGTTTGCAGCAAAAGAACCGTCTTTGTCTATAGAACAACTGTTGACTGCGTTTTAGCCGCACGTGGGCATTGGAAACACCCCAAAATGTCACTTTTAGTTGATCAACTGGAAAAAGGTGATAAGGTAGAAAATCTCGAAAAATTCCAAATCTCAAACAAGGAAATTATGGGATAGAAAGGCTATACATGGAAGCAAGTGTCATTTTACAACCATTGAAACCTAGACTATCAGTTATCAGCGCTTTAAACTGAGGAAATCGAGAATTCCACAAAAGATGAGGCATGTTAACACAAAAAGAGTGTACCTTGCTAAGGCGCCTTTTGTGTTGACATGCGTCAAAATGTGCACCGTTTCAGTTTCAACTGGCCGCTGTTGCTCGACATCTTGATGGATTTTAATGCGGTTTGCAGCAAAAGAACCGTCTTTGTCTATAGAACAACTGTTGACTGCGTTTTAGCCGCACGTGGGCATTGGAAACACCCCAAAATGTCACTTTTAGTTGATCAACTGGAAAAAGGTGATAAGGTAGAAAATCTCGAAAAATTCCAAATCTCAAACAAGGAAATTATGGGATAGAAAGGCTATACATGGAAGCAAGTGTCATTTTACAACCATTGAAACCTAGACTATCAGTTATCAGCGCTTTAAACTGAGGAAATCGAGAATTCCACACAAGATGAGGCATGTTAACACAAAAAGAGTGTACCTTGCTAAGGGGCCTTTTGTGTTGACATGCCTCAATATGTGCACCGTTTCAGTTTCAACTGGCCGCTGTTGCTCGACATCTTGATGGATTTTAATGCGGTTTGCAGCAAAAGAACCGTCTTTGTCTATAGAACAACTGTTGACTGCGTTTTAGCCGCACGTGGGCATTGGAAACACCCCAAAATGTCACTTTTAGTTGATCAACTGGAAAAAGGTGATAAGGTAGAAAATCTCGAAAAATTCCAAATCTCAAACAAGGAAATTATGGGATAGAAAGGCTATACATGGAAGCAAGTGTCATTTTACAACCATTGAAACCTAGACTATCAGTTATCAGCGCTTTAAACTGAGGAAATCGAGAATTCCACACAAGATGAGGCATGTTAACACAAAAAGAGTGTACCTTGCTAAGGCGCCTTTTGTGTTGACATGCGTCAAAATGTGCACCGTTTCAGTTTCAACTGGCCGCTGTTGCTCGACATCTTGATGGATTTTAATGCGGTTTGCAGCAAAAGAACCGTCTTTGTCTATAGAACAACTGTTGACTGCGTTTTAGCCGCACGTGGGCATTGGAAACACCCCAAAATGTCACTTTTAGTTGATCAACTGGAAAAAGGTGATAAGGTAGAAAATCTCGAAAAATTCCAAATCTCAAACAAGGAAATTATGGGATAGAAAGGCTATACATGGAAGCAAGTGTCATTTTACAACCATTGAAACCTAGACTATCAGTTATCAGCGCTTTAAACTGAGGAAATCGAGAATTCCACACAAGATGAGGCATGTTAACACAAAAAGAGTGTACCTTGCTAAGGGGCCTTTTGTGTTGACATGCCTCAATATGTGCACCGTTTCAGTTTCAACTGGCCGCTGTTGCTCGACATCTTGATGGATTTTAATGCGGTTTGCAGCAAAAGAACCGTCTTTGTCTATAGAACAACTGTTGACTGCGTTTTAGCCGCACGTGGGCATTGGAAACACCCCAAAATGTCACTTTTAGTTGATCAACTGGAAAAAGGTGATAAGGTAGAAAATCTCGAAAAATTCCAAATCTCAAACAAGGAAATTATGGGATAGAAAGGCTATACATGGAAGCAAGTGTCATTTTACAACCATTGAAACCTAGACTATCAGTTATCAGCGCTTTAAACTGAGGAAATCGAGAATTCCACACAAGATGAGGCATGTTAACACAAAAAGAGTGTACCTTGCTAAGGGGCCTTTTGTGTTGACATGCCTCAATATGTGCACCGTTTCAGTTTCAACTGGCCGCTGTTGCTCGACATCTTGATGGATTTTAATGCGGTTTGCAGCAAAAGAACCGTCTTTGTCTATAGAACAACTGTTGACTGCGTTTTAGCCGCACGTGGGCATTGGAAACACCCCAAAATGTCACTTTTAGTTGATCAACTGGAAAAAGGTGATAAGGTAGAAAATCTCGAAAAATTCCAAATCTCAAACAAGGAAATTATGGGATAGAAAGGCTATACATGGAAGCAAGTGTCATTTTACAACCATTGAAACCTAGACTATCAGTTATCAGCGCTTTAAACTGAGGAAATCGAGAATTCCACACAAGATGAGGCATGTTAACACAAAAAGAGTGTACCTTGCTAAGGCGCCTTTTGTGTTGACATGCGTCAAAATGTGCACCGTTTCAGTTTCAACTGGCCGCTGTTGCTCGACATCTTGATGGATTTTAATGCGGTTTGCAGCAAAAGAACCGTCTTTGTCTATAGAACAACTGTTGACTGCGTTTTAGCCGCACGTGGGCATTGGAAACACCCCAAAATGTCACTTTTAGTTGATCAACTGGAAAAAGGTGATAAGGTAGAAAATCTCGAAAAATTCCAAATCTCAAACAAGGAAATTATGGGATAGAAAGGCTATACATGGAAGCAAGTGTCATTTTACAACCATTGAAACCTAGACTATCAGTTATCAGCGCTTTAAACTGAGGAAATCGAGAATTCCACACAAGATGAGGCATGTTAACACAAAAAGAGTGTACCTTGCTAAGGGGCCTTTTGTGTTGACATGCCTCAATATGTGCACCGTTTCAGTTTCAACTGGCCGCTGTTGCTCGACATCTTGATGGATTTTAATG
Organism: Actinernus sp. WN-2022; assembly: GCA_030867875.1. Classification (NCBI taxonomy): domain Eukaryota; kingdom Metazoa; phylum Cnidaria; class Anthozoa; order Actiniaria; family Actinernidae; genus Actinernus; species Actinernus sp. WN-2022. Next base: position 13,679 of record JAOWCC010000279.1, read on the forward strand.
CGGTTTGCAGCAAAAGAACCGTCTTTGTCTATAGAACAACTGTTGACTGCGTTTTAGCCGCACGTGGGCATTGGAAACACCCCAAAATGTCACTTTTAGTTGATCAACTGGAAAAAGGTGATAAGGTAGAAAATCTCGAAAAATTCCAAATCTCAAACAAGGAAATTATGGGATAGAAAGGCTATACATGGAAGCAAGTGTCATTTTACAACCATTGAAACCTAGACTATCAGTTATCAGCGCTTTAAACTGAGGAAATCGAGAATTCCACACAAGATGAGGCATGTTAACACAAAAAGAGTGTACCTTGCTAAGGCGCCTTTTGTGTTGACATGCGTCAAAATGTGCACCGTTTCAGTTTCAACTGGCCGCTGTTGCTCGACATCTTGATGGATTTTAATGCGGTTTGCAGCAAAAGAACCGTCTTTGTCTATAGAACAACTGTTGACTGCGTTTTAGCCGCACGTGGGCATTGGAAACACCCCAAAATGTCACTTTTAGTTGATCAACTGGAAAAAGGTGATAAGGTAGAAAATCTCGAAAAATTCCAAATCTCAAACAAGGAAATTATGGGATAGAAAGGCTATACATGGAAGCAAGTGTCATTTTACAACCATTGAAACCTAGACTATCAGTTATCAGCGCTTTAAACTGAGGAAATCGAGAATTCCACACAAGATGAGGCATGTTAACACAAAAAGAGTGTACCTTGCTAAGGCGCCTTTTGTGTTGACATGCCTCATATATATATATATATACAGTCGCTGCCAAAAAGGTTGTCCAGCAGAACATAATATAATACTTTAATATCCATTGTTTTGGCCTATTGTCTAGACCAAGACTAGACAATAGCCCAAAACAATGGATATTATAGTATTATATTATGTTCTGCTGGACAACCTTTTTGGCATTGACTGTATATATATATATATATATATATATATATAAATTGAATATAGAAAAAGGCGGTAAAAACTAACGATGAAATATATATACACCCGATCAAAAAAAAGATGACACTCCAGATTATATATATATATCGCCATGTGTGTGTTCGTTTTTCCTGAGAAAGCAATACCATTGGGATCGGTACGAGTACAATGCGCAAACAATCGCTTTGTTTAGTGCCTAAATGCCTAACAATTTGTCTTAGCGCCAGTGGGACTTGAAATCAACAACCGTTCAAACGTTAGAAACAAAGGAAAGTTTAAGTGTTTATAGTGCAGCATTTATTTTCATTGTTTGGTTTTCTTTTGGGGTTTAGACACCTATAAGAAATAATACCGTGGTTGCGAAATGTTTAGGTCCCTGGCTATGTGTCTAGTTGGGGCCGAATCGATACAATATAAAAGATAATTTTGGCTTTCAAAATAATATTTCAAAATCAAACAAGTGTTGTTCGAGTTGCCCTTACTTTCCTGAGAAGTTTCCTTTTTATTGTAGCAAAATCGGTTGAATAAATCCTGCATGGGATATAAATTGAAAATCACAAAATGGTAGAATGTACTTTCGTTTCTTAATCGGGACGCTTTAAAATTCTCAATACTCGGCATTAATTACAAACAATTTTGCCTCTTATACCGTTATATTAAGAAATTACTAAAATAAACTGCTCAGAATCGCTGATATGATGATGAGCTGTGAAACAAAAATATGTTGCTTACTTCAAACTTTAAAAACAAAACCTTTGGGTGGCATGACCAACGTAAACAAAAAGCGGCCGCGATTCTTGTCAGATGAATCCGAGAGAATGAAAAATCCGCGCGTCATATCGGCCAAAAGACACCAGTTTAATAACTAAGGAAGCCGTCTAAAACAGTTTCCTCGGTAAAGCACGCGACTGAGACATTTATTTTGAGTTAAAGTTTTATAGCGAAATTTCTGCCACCTTTGTTCACTGGAAACTACCGAAGTAGCAATATTAGATCCTATTTTAGCTACTTAACCCTTTCACCCCTGGACGCATTTGGGCTCAATAGGAGATATTGTAGTTGAGTCTACGAATAGCAGTTTCAGCGGTATTGACCCGAACGCCTCACTTCAATGTAATGAAGCGCTATTCAAACTGTGTATCTAAATTAGTCGTGCTTGTTTAGGAGGGTGTTGGTGTCGTGTAAGAATGATGGTTTCAATGGCGCTTCATTACATTGAAGTGAGGCGTTCGGGTCAATACCGCTGAAACTGCTATTCGTAGACTCAACTACAATATCTCCTATTGGTGAAATGCAGAGTGCTAACTCAACCCTCCCCCCTCAGTTCCAGTTTGGCTAGCCTGGGCTAGTTAAATACTGCTGACTTTTTAAACCAAGGGCTCAAACTTTCCCCATGATGCCATTCGGCAGAATTCTACAGACTTGGCGGCGGTGAGTATGGTTTCTTCTGTAGGTTTTCCAATGAAATGCGCTCTAATTTTGGACAAATAAGCCACTGTCAGAGAGCTTGAGGACATCATTAAGTCTGAGGATGGCTGAAAAGTACTTGGTTTGCTTTTAGTAGGCCTTGTGAGGGGATTTCACAGGGTTTTTCCGTTGTGTTTGTGCTTTCAGACACAGGAAAAAATTATTCAATGAAATCCTTGAAATCCTGCAGTTGGCATTCTTTTACCCCATGCTCAACCTATTAGGATGTGTTTTTGTCACTTTAAAGCAACGGCTTGAGTCCAAATCACCGCTCTTGGCTGTAGGGGTAAAAGACTTCTAAAAAAAAAGGTACAGAAGTCCCAGAGGGGGGGTCCCCTTGTGATTTTTTTGTTGATTGCCCAGCATGCAATTGGAGGTGGGAACAGGAAAACATGGCAGAGAGAAGTGCAGCATTAAGAATAGCACGCTTCACAGTCGCTAGGTGTATTTTGTGCAAACAAACCTGCTGGTTGGAAAGATTAAACAAGGTACTGTAACGACTGAGTGGTTATTTTGTGTTTGCTTTTGATTTCAAGTGCGAATGGGAAGGTTTTTTTGAGCTGATTTTCAGCTCCTCGAAATTCGCGAAAATCGAAGAAACGAAGAACGATCTCCAAAACAAATGCGTTTTTCTCCAAAGTGGGAGAGTCGAGCGATCCCTGTTATAGCTCTGACTTTGAAGTTATTCATCCCTTTAAATAATATCGCAACATCGTATTTCCATTATGTCTAGGTTTGATGCAATATTTTTTCCCCATGTACATGCTTCATATTGGCCGCTTTTGGCCGCTCTAGTAGTGAAAGGGTTAACCCAAAAAAAATTACGTAGTTTTGCTTGAATTCTAGCGTGGAAATTAAATTTTACTCAGACCGGTGAGCGATGATCGATTTCACTTCAGCCTCCAGTTCTACAATTCAGTACTTTTTAAAAGAGAACTGATCCAACATTATGTTCAGATGAGAAAGAAATCATGTTGCTTTTGTAACAGTGGTATCGCCGGAAACTCTTGGATATAAGACATCCACAAGAACATATTTTTCGAGAAAAAATTAAATTATTTGGATGTTAAAAAAATAATATCTCGATCAACATTTCAAAATGATGTAGAAAAAAAAATGGTAGAAATTTCGATACACAACCGCGTCTACTGAATAAACTACTGTAGAAATTTATTTTGATTATCAAACAGTAATGTTTCTAAGTCTGCTAATATTTTTTGGACCCATAAGATGAGCCAATTTTATTTTTTTACTGATCAGCACGGTAATTCCTGCACTTGACGAGATTGGCGGCCGCGTTTTGTTTAGGTCGAATTATGCTTTTCAAGCGTTCCGAGCACGTGACTAAACCCCCTAATGATTTGGCATCGCAATTCTTATCTAAAAAAACATTCTTACGGCAAAGTTTTTCTAAGCGAACTGGTACTTCATTAAGTACTGTTTAAAACACGAACAGCAGTGTTTTATCAAGTTTAAAAATTCGAGGGCGAAGCCCGAGAATTTTTAGACTTGATAAAACACGTGCTGTGAGTGTTTTGAACGGCTTCAAAAACGCTTTAAGAATGCAATGAAAGAAAGACGCACATCTCAAGGGAATGGTTACTTAATGAACCATTGAACCTTTGTATTCACAACGCCATGCAAAATATTCGAGAAATCACCGCCTGCAATTACGAACATCTCAAGGGAATGACATGAAGAAATTACCATACTATGTTGTTTGAAGCGGCGTTTCGCAATGCAAGAAGAACCTGCACTTGAAGGATTTGGTGTCGTGGTTTACCTCGATAAAGTTCAAGACTTGGAAAGCGATGTGACTGACACGACGGCAGACTCTAAATTTTTGACTCCGGCACAAAATACGGTAAGTTTATTATTTTACGGCTTTGAATTTGGTTTAATAACTGGAACTAAACAGTGGCTCGGTAAACAAGTAATAGTAGTTGGATAACTTCATTTAAAAAATATTATCTCGGTAGTCTGCTGATATTAGTAAATTTAGTGCAAAATTTATTATCTAGGTACCGTGTACTTTTTACTATCTTTGGGTCTTTATCAGTGAATTCTTAATTAGGATGAAACTTTATATAAAATTTCATGTTCATTAGTATTCTTTATATAAAACGTTCATCCTAATTAGCAATTCAATGAGAAAGCTGAAACATCAATATAAATTCCATCGTCTCAATCATTAACCCCGTTTCCCTCTGGGACAGAATTCAAATCCCTCCGCGGGCCTTTTAGAATGATGAGATTTTATCAGGTATAAAGGATCATGCACGTGACTGATTTGCTTCATCTGATTGGACAAAATGCTCATTAATTATTCATGAGTTTTTGAAATTTGTTTAAAGCCCCAAGAGAAGATCAAACAATGTGAAAAAATGCTGCGCTATAAAAACTTTAACTTTCCTTTATTTCTAATGTTTGTAAACTTCAAACCCTCTGGCGCTAAGAAAGATTGTGAGGTATTTAGGCACTAAACGAAGCGATTGTTTGCGCATTGTACTCGTACCGATCCCTATGGTATTGCTTTCCCAGGTAACAACAAAGACACATATGGGGATATATATATTCTGGAGTGTCATCTTTTTTTTGATCGGGTGTATATATATACTGTAGTTGAGCAGTATGGGTTACTAACCTCTATCGAAGTCTGAAGACATCTGAACTCCTGAACTGTGACAGCAACACTATCGCTCGCCAACACGAAGCCAGAAATACCCCGGAGAAATACAGCACAGAATAAGTTATGATGAGCGAAGCAATATTCAACTCTCAACGTAAAGTTAAACAAGAATCCTCTCACGGCCGAGGTTTTGGTTCGAGAAATTAAAGGCTTCCAACAGTTCCCTTTATAATTCTGTAATATAATGAGCAGACTGCAGTTTTGGGAAGGAGGGTAAAAGCTTTTAAATATAGATAACCAACAGTCATTTCAGTTAATAATCTTTAATCCAACAAATACCAATATGGACGCGATCAGCGAGCTGCGATAAAGAGCCGCAGGTGATAGCTCCACTGATAGGTGGACAGGATACAATTAACGTATAGTATGGGACAAATATAAAAATACATTTGAGACACTAATCTATTAGTACTCTGAACCTGAAGAACAGCAGACTAAATTGTAAGCGTGCCTTACATGAATAAGTAGAGGTCAACTTCTCTAATAGTACATACACGAGAAAAACAAAAATATTAAATTACATATATATATACTAGGGGAGCAGAGAATGAATGTTACCGCGCCACCGGCCACTCCTAATGGCTGCTATATAGACTAGTTCGCGGTAAATTCCGACATTTTGAAAGGGGTGCAAAGCATGGCGCGAAATACAGTGTTTGTATGGGAATCGATGGGAATCCGATGCCAAATAAAATCCGTAAAATCGAATTTATGAAATATTCTTCAGATACCAACTTAAGATACCAGGTCAAAGATTATTCCCGGAGGGGGGGGGGGAGGACTCCCCATAAAAGTAGACGGGGGTGCTCGACGTGAGAAATGAAATTCACCCCTAAAAGATAGCAATATGGGCGTAGCTCACAAAAGTTTTACCCCTAAAAGATAGCACTCCAAAAGACAAATTTGTGCAAACTAAAGGAAATAAGAGACAAAGCTCTGCCCCATAACCTCGTCTTTAATATTCGGATGGATCAAACTCTATATCGAAGCCGTAAATACCGATTCAACTTGTGGGGTCTCATGCTCGAGGATCCAGCGCTATTTTTTCTCGGCCACAAAAATGTTGGGTCTCGGAGACCCCTAAAAGATAGCAGACCTTTGGAAGACCCCTAAGAGATAGCACTGCTAACGATTTTAACCCCTAAAAGATAGGTCGAGCACCCCCGTCTATTTTTATGGGGAGTCCCCCCCGGGAGATTATTAACGTATCGAAATTTGAGGGATATAGATGTAGCTGCGCTGGGAAGCGTGCAATCGTGTTTTCAGTTTTCCATATATTGTCTGTAAAAACGAGTCGAATTCCGCGTGAAATTATAAAATTTACAGACAATGTATGGAAAACTGAAAACACGATTGCACGCTTCCCAGCACAGCTACATCCCTCAATTTTCGATACGTTAATCTTTTAACTGGTATCTTAAGCTTGTATCTGAAGAATATTTCAGAAATTCGATTTTACGGATTTTGTTTGGCATCGGATTCCTATCGATTCCCATACAAACACTGTATTTCGCGCCATGTTTGCATCCCTTTCAAAATGTCGGAATTTACCGCGAACTGGTCTATTCAGCTAATAATTCTTCCCTTCGGTTATTACTAAGAGGATTTCAAATGAATTGAATGTGTATTTCATCTTTAATCTCATTGGGAACACATCATCAGAAATCTGTAGAAGGGTAGTCAAAAATAAAAAATAAAAATCCTGGAACGCAAAATATGAAAGAAAAAACCTGCCTTGCACAACCAAGGAGCAAAACAAATGTGCATCTTGAGGAAGTCCTACCTCCCCCATCCACATTTCTAATGGTGCTTCCCTTGGACACTGAAAACAAGTTCTTTATGGTTGTACATACTAGGGGACATGGCCCGAGTGAAAGCCCAGATGGGCTCTTGTTAATTTCTGAATATAAAAAGGACACATACCATATGCAATGCCTTGAAAGTAATAAGCAAGATTTTAAAGTGGATACGAAATTTAACTGGAAGCCAGGCCAGTTCGCGGTTAATTCCGACATTTTGAAAGGAGTGCAAACATGGCGCGATTTTGTATGGGAATCCGATACCAAATATTTTTTCTGAAATATTCACTGTCTGCAAACTTAAGGGACCGGACATTATTTAGAGGGGGGAGGGCTGGTGCAAATAGGGGGAGGGTCCCCAGTTTTCATGCAGCAAATTAGGGGGCCATAGTAAGCTAGAGGGGGAATTGGGGGGAAGGTCATCAAAAATTGAGCATGGCGTTTTGATCATTTGCACCAGCCCAGCCCCCCCCCCCCCCCCCCCCCCCCCCCCCTAAATAATGTCCGGTCCCTAAGATCTGTGCTGGGAAGCGTGCAATCATGTTTTCAGTTTTCCATGCATGTACATTCGTCTGTAAATTTTCCAGCGAGCTTTGACTCGTAATTACAGACAAATGTATGAGGGTCTCAATGGGGTTAACCGTTAGCCGTAAATCGGCAATAAAACTAGTCGTTAGGCGTAAAAATTACATAATTTTAACCGTTAGTCGTAAAAAAAATTAACCGTAAACTGAAATATTCTAAGAAGGTCTCAATGGGGTTAACCGTTAGTCGTAAAAAAGCCCAAATTTTAACCGTTATCCGTAAAAGCCACCCTCATGTATGGCAAACTGAAAACACGATTGCACGCTTCTCAGCACATCCCCCAAATTTTGATCAGGTAATCTTTAACCTGGTATCTTAAGTTTGCAGGCAGTGAATATTTTAGCCTGCGTCGCATCCGAACTGAACCCCGGTTAAGTCCGTCTGCGAAACAGTGGACAAAAGCTTGTTCTCGACCCCCAGCGAAGTTGCAGGATTATTTATAATCGATTTTGATTGGCTTTTACTAATGCTCATTCTTACACGTTCTGACTGGCCATTCAACTGTCACCAGCCTCGGAGATTGTTATGACGGGCAATCATGTCACGTCAGAGGCCGCTCGGTCGAAACTTCGTTTGCACGTGAGTCAACTGTTTACTTGAGATTTCTCGCCCTAGACGAGCTCTGTCGTTGTTTCCCTGTGTTTTACTATCGGAGAAGATTAGGTTTATTTCAACTTCGGGTCAGGTTTTGAAGTAATAGGCAGCTGCCCGTGGTTTAGTGCCAGATAAAAGGAAACTTGCCGAACACAGTAAATAGAATCTGTCACGACACTGAAAATGCTCGTTCGAAGAACACACAAACATATCCCTCATGCAGCTTGGAAAGATCTAGTAATGTGCCACATCCGAACTCAACTCCGGTCAACTGCTCTTGTTCTAGCAAACGAATCTCGATTTTAACTGATATTGTACAAATATCATTGCTCTTTTCGACGTGTATAAAAGCCGCCGCATTTTGAAATGTAAATTAGCCGTTAGTCGCACCGATTGACAGGCTGGTGACAGTTGAATGGCCAGTCAGAAGACGTGTAAGAATGAGCATTAGTAAAAGCCAATCAAAATCGATTATAAATAATCCTGCCAACTTCGCTGGGGGTCGAGAACAAGCTTTTGTCCACTGTTTCGCAGACGGACTTAACCGGGGTTCAGTTCGGATGCGCGCAGGCTATGAATATTTCAGAAATTCGATTTTACGGAAATTATTCATTCTCGTTCCCAGTGCCTCCTCAACTAACTGAGGCACTGGGAACGAGAAATTATTTGGTATCGGATTCCCATACAAACACTGTATTTCGCGCCATGTTTGCACCCTTTCAAAATGTCGGAATTAACCGCGAACTGATCAAATTTATCAGAACTTTCATAATATTACTCAGTTGCCCATAAATCACGTATAGCACGAGCAGTTCATGCGATTCTCCTCTACTTATCGTCTACAGGAGTCCATTCTGCCGTCTACTGAACACGCCTGATTTCAGACGGTCGAGGTCGTCCGCTCTCTCCTCCCACCTCCCCGTCTGATATCCTTTGGCAGAAACCGTGTTCTGGTCATTGTTTCATTGGACCAATCAGAGTGAAGGTTTCATTTTTAGAGAAACTGAGGTATGCATCGGACGACGGACGGAGTAAAACGCAGGGTGCAGGGCACGCAGGGCACGCAGGGTACGCACGGTGTTAAAAAAATAGAGTTACATAATTTAGGTGCCTTTGGAATATCAGATTGCAAAGGTCAATTGTTCACATGGCAAATATTATGCTAATTTTAGAGTGAAAGTAAAAGGGTAGCGACAAAACGGCTGACCCCCGGTCCATGGACCACCCCATGGACCGGATCCATGGACCACCCCCGTGGACCACCCATAAATTTCATATATTTTTCGAGAATGAAAGTTTTTACATTTATAGCGAGTTTGACTTGTGGCAAGTCTAACATTTTTACTTTGTGTTCTGGTGACACAGACTGTTATCGTAGTTTTGCCTTTACTTGCTGTTGCATTAAACAGTATCTAAAAACCTACGAGGCCTTGACTTACCTTACCTATTCCACTACAAGTAAAGGCAAGAACTGTTTTCCGAGAACCGGAGCGCCATAGATATAGGAAGAAAGAAAAAACTTGTCCCCGAAGCGCACTAATTTAAGTCGGTAGTTGAATGACCGAGTGGTTAGAGCGTTCGTCTTTTAATCCAGAGGTCCGGAGTTCAATTCTCGGATTTTTTCTTCTTCCTCTTTTTAAGTTTTCTTCTTAGTGTTCTACCTTCCACACCAGTAGTATTCTTTTAAACCCACCATCAGCCAGCTACAAAATTAATATTTCGCTCCTTGCTGAAGTCATTGTTTACCTGATTTCTGCCTCGTTTAATAGCGTAAATTAAATTTCAAGCTAAACAGACAGACTACATCAGTTGAAAGAGAATTTTAAACTCAGTAATCACCGAAAATTTGAGAGTGATAATAAATAATTAAAGGCAAAACTACGATAACAGTCTGTGTCACTAGAACACAAAGTAAAAATGTTAGACTTGCCACAAGTCAAACTCGCTATAAATGTAAAAACATATATGAAATTTATGGGTGGTCCACGGGGGTGGTCCATGGTCCTGGTCCATAGGACCCCAGCCGTTTTGTCGCTACCCTTTTACTTTCACTCTAAAATTAGCATAATATTTGCCATGTGAACAATTGACCTTTGCAATCTGATATTCCAAAGGTACTAAATTATGTAACTCTATTTTTTGAACACCCTGCGTGCCCTGCGTGCCCTGCGTGCGTTTTACTCCGTCCGGGTATGCATAGAATGTCTAGTGCAGCCTGCATGAAGGTGAAGCCAATGGCGGACGATACAAACGGACTTGATATGGCTTTGGAGAAAGCGTGCGAAACTTTCGAACATTTCTGATTATTTCCCGAACAAGAGAAAGGCATTATTATACTTCGTTTACCCCGGAAGGACCTTGCTACCACAGCTGCATCTATAAGGCGACGACCAGGTCGAGAATCGAGAGAGGAGAAATTATGTAGTCTTCTACAACTTCTACAGATCGTCAGAATCACGGCTCTTTCATGCACTGCAGAATATGTTCTACAGCTTCAAACTTATAGAAACAGAACGTGGAGAAACATGTTGTCCTCAGACGTGTACCGGAAAAATCTGATAGGAAGCGCTATCGATATCGCGATGTTTATGAATCTACTAGCTACGGGCTTTGGAAAATCATTAACTCCTCGACCGCTTTGTATGCCGTATTAAAATGTAATGTCTCCTAGAATGTTGGCATTTAGAAGACCAAATCTTTCATGAAATGTAATGATTTTTTTACAGCAGTGAACACATATACTGAGTATGTTATGGTAATAGTTTCACGACATTTGGGCAATTATTTATGTTTGCAAAAACATTTTACACCACTTTATTTTGACAAATATTTTTGCTGTCCTAAAAGCTGTAAATTTCTTAGCTTTTTCGCCTTAAGAAGACTAAATCTTTCATGAATGGCATGAAATTTTTACAGGAGTGAACACATATAGTGAATATGTCATGGTAAAAGTTGGATTACATTTGCCTAAATACTTTATGTTATCAGAATTTTGAACAGTCTTGATTTTGACAAATTGTAAAGTATAACAAATCCGGTAGTTATGCACCAGTCATTTGAAATCCCCCTCCCCCCCCCCCCCCCACCCCGGGGCATAGCGGAGGTATTGCGGGGATGTTCACTTCAAATTCACCATTTTTCATTCCCCCCGGGAGGTGGGTCAACGGTCATAATCACTTCCCTCTCCTACCGGCTTGGGGGATAAGTGGGGGATTCACTTTTCTGCCTCATGCTAATTTGACATACACTCGTTCAACCTTCAAGCAATAAAATTATAGAGTTTAATAGACTAGACTCTTACACTTTTATAATTTCTACAGTCTGAATACAAGCAAGCTTACATAGAAGCAAGGAAAGGGAACAAGGTGATTTAACAACATTTCAATATGGATCCCCGGGTCGGGAGACATAATTTTGATGCCCTAGGATGTGGGAGCTTCACTAGTTTTCATGGGCATGTTGGGTGAATGCCCCCGCTATGCCCGG
>JAOWCC010000280.1:0-28565 GCA_030867875.1 Actinernus sp. WN-2022
TAATTGGCTGGAAAGATGGAATCTCTCCGTTTGAGAATTTTACGGCCCATTGAACGTTTTTAATATTAGCTCGCGATCAGGAATCTATTAATTGGCTGGAAAGATGGAATCTCTCCGTTTGAGAATTTTACGGCCCATTGAACGTTTTTAATATTAGCTCGCGGTCAGGAATCTATGAATTTGCTGGAAAGATGGAATCTCTCCGTTTGAGAATTTTACGGCCCATTGAACGTTTTTAATATTAGCTCGCGATCAGGAATCTATGAATTTGCTGGAAAGATGGAATCTCTCCGTTTGAGAATTTTACGGCACATTGAACGTTTTTAATATTAGCTCACGATCAGGAATCTACTAATTTGCTGGAAAGATGGAATCTCTCCGTTTGAGAATTTTACGGCACATTGAACGTTTTTAATATTAGCTCGCGATCAGGAATCTACTAATTTGCTGGAAAGATGGAATCTCTCAGTTTGAGAATTTTACGGCACATTGAACGTTTTTAATATTAGCTCGCGATCAGGAATCTATCAATTGGCTGGAAAGATGGAATCTCTCCGTTTGAGAATTTTACGGCCCATTGAACGTTTTTAATATTAGCTCGCGATCAGGAATCTATTAATTGGCTGGAAAGATGGAATCTCTCCGTTTGAGAATTTTACGGCCCATTGAACGTTTTTAATATTAGCTCGCGGTCAGGAATCTATGAATTTGCTGGAAAGATGGAATCTCTCCGTTTGAGAATTTTACGGCCCATTGAACGTTTTTAATATTAGCTCGCGATCAGGAATCTATGAATTTGCTGGAAAGATGGAATCTCTCCGTTTGAGAATTTTACGGCACATTGAACGTTTTTAATATTAGCTCACGATCAGGAATCTACTAATTTGCTGGAAAGATGGAATCTCTCCGTTTGAGAATTTTACGGCACATTGAACGTTTTTAATATTAGCTCGCGATCAGGAATCTACTAATTTGCTGGAAAGATGGAATCTCTCAGTTTGAGAATTTTACGGCACATTGAACGTTTTTAATATTAGCTCGCGATCAGGAATCTATCAATTGGCTGGAAAGATGGAATCTCTCCGTTTGAGAATTTTATGGCCCATTGAACGTTTTTAATATTAGCTCGCGATCAGGAATCTATTAATTGGCTGGAAAGATGGAATCTCTCCGTTTGAGAATTTTACGGCCCATTGAACGTTTTTAATATTAGCTCGCGGTCAGGAATCTATGAATTTGCTGGAAAGATGGAATCTCTCAGTTTGAGAATTTTACGGCACATTGAACGTTTTTAATATTAGCTCGCGGTCAGGAATCTATGAATTTGCTGGAAAGATGGAATCTCTCCGTTTGAGAATTTTACGGCCCATTGAACGGTTTTAATATTAGCTCGCGATCAGGAATCTACTAATTTGCTGGAAAGATGGAATCTCTCCGTTTGGGAATTTTACGGCACATTGAAAGTTTTTAATATTAGCTCGCGATCAGGAATCTATTAATTGGCTGGAAAGATGGAATCTCTCCGTTTGAGAATCTTACGGCCCATTGAACGTTTTTAATATTAGCTCGCGGTCAGGAATCTATGAATTTGCTGGAAAGATGGAATCTCTCCGTTTGAGAATTTTACGGCCCATTGAACGGTTTTAATATTAGCTCGCGATCAGGAATCTACTAATTTGCTGGAAAGATGGAATCTCTCCCTTTGAGAATTTTACGGCACATTGAACGTTTTTAATATTAGCTCGCGATCAGGAATTTATTAATTGGCTGGAAAGAGGGAATCTCTCCGTTTGAGAATTTTACGGCCCATTGAACGTTTTTAATATTAGCTCGCGATCAGGAATCTATTAATTGGCTGGAAAGATGGAATCTCTCCGTTTGAGAATTTTACGGCCCATTGAACGTTTTTAATATTAGCTCGCGATCAGGAATCTACTAATTTGCTGGAAAGATGGAATCTCTCCGTTTGAGAATTTTACGGCCCATTGAACGTTTTTAATATTAGCTCGCGATCAGGAATCTATTAATTGGCTGGAAAGATGGAATCTCTCCGTTTGAGAATTTTACGGCACATTGAACGTTTTTAATATGAGCTCGCGATCAGGAATCTACTAATTGGCTGGAAAGATGGAATCTCTCCGTTTGAGAATTTTACGGCACATTGAACGTTTTTAATATTAGCTCGCGATCAGGAATCTACTAATTGGCTGGAAAGATGGAATCTCTCCGTTTGAGAATTTTACGGCACATTGAACGTTTTTAATATTAGCTCGCGATCAGGAATCTATTAATTGGCTGGAAAGATGGAATCTCTCCGTTTGAGAATTTTATGGCCCATTGAACGTTTTTAATATTAGCTCGCGATCAGGAATCTACTAATTGGCTGGAAAGATGGAATCTCTCCGTTTGAGAATTTTACGGCACATTGAACGTTTTTAATATTAGCTCGCGATCAGGAATCTACTAATTTGCTGGAAAGACGGAATCTCTCCGTTTGAGAATTTTACGGCACATTGAACGTTTTTAATATTAGCTCGCGATCAGGAATCTATGAATTTGCTGGAAAGATGGAATCTCTCCGTTTGAGAATTTTACGGCACATTGAACGTTTTTAATATGAGCTCACGATCAGGAATCTACTAATTTGCTGGAAGGATGGAATCTCTCCGTTTGAGAATTTTACGGCACATTGAACGTTTTTAATATTAGCTCGCGATCAGGAATCTACTAATTTGCTGGAAAGATGGAATCTCTCCGTTTGAGAATTTTACGGCACATTGAACGTTTTTAATATTAGCTCGCGATCAGGAATCTATCAATTGGCTGGAAAGATGGAATCTCTCCGTTTGAGAATTTTATGGCCCATTGAACGTTTTTAATATTAGCTCGCGATCAGGAATCTATTAATTGGCTGGAAAGATGGAATCTCTCCGTTTGAGAATTTTACGGCCCATTGAACGTTTTTAATATTAGCTCGCGGTCAGGAATCTATGAATTTGCTGGAAAGATGGAATCTCTCCGTTTGAGAATTTTACGGCCCATTGAACGGTTTTAATATTAGCTCGCGATCAGGAATCTACTAATTTGCTGGAAAGATGGAATCTCTCAGTTTGAGAATTTTACGGCACATTGAACGTTTTTAATATTAGCTCGCGGTCAGGAATCTATGAATTTGCTGGAAAGATGGAATCTCTCGTTTGAGAATTTTACGGCCCATTGAACGTTTTTAATATTAGCTCGCGGTCAGGAATCTATGAATTTGCTGGAAAGATGGAATCTCTCAGTTTGAGAATTTTACGGCACATTGAACGTTTTTAATATTAGCTCGCGGTCAGGAATCTATGAATTTGCTGGAAAGATGGAATCTCTCCGTTTGAGAATTTTACGGCCCATTGAAACGGTTTTAATATTAGCTCGCGATCAGGAATCTACTAATTTGCTGGAAAGATGGAATCTCTCCGTTTGGGAATTTTACGGCACATTGAACGTTTTTAATATTAGCTCGCGATCAGGAATCTATTAATTGGCTGGAAAGATGGAATCTCTCCGTTTGAGAATTTTACGGCCCATTGAACGTTTTTAATATTAGCTCGCGGTCAGGAATCTATGAATTGGCTGGAAAGATGGAATCTCTCCGTTTGAGAATTTTACGGCCCATTGAACGGTTTTAATATTAGCTCGCGATCAGGAATCTACTAATTTGCTGGAAAGATGGAATCTCTCCCTTTGAGAATTTTACGGCACATTGAACGTTTTTAATATTAGCTCGCGATCAGGAATCTATTAATTGGCTGGAAAGAGGGAATCTCTCCGTTTGAGAATTTTACGGCCCATTGAACGTTTTTAATATTAGCTCGCGATCAGGAATCTATTAATTGGCTGGAAAGATGGAATCTCTCCGTTTGAGAATTTTACGGCCCATTGAACGTTTTTAATATTAGCTCGCGATCAGGAATCTACTAATTTGCTGGAAAGATGGAATCTCTCCGTTTGAGAATTTTACGGCACATTGAACGTTTTTAATATTAGCTCGCGATCAGGAATCTACTAATTTGCTGGAAAGATGGAATCTCTCCGTTTGAGAATTTTACGGCACATTGTACGTTTTTAATATTAGCTCGCGATCAGGAATCTACTAATTGGCTGGAAAGATGGAATCTCTCCGTTTGAGAATTTTACGGCCCATTGAACGTTTTTAATATTAGCTCGCGATCAGGAATCTATTAATTGGCTGGAAAGATGGAATCTCTCCGTTTGAGAATTTTACGGCACATTGAACGTTTTTAATATGAGCTCGCGATCAGGAATCTACTAATTGGCTGGAAAGATGGAATCTCTCCGTTTGAGAATTTTACGGCACATTGAACGTTTTTAATATTAGCTCGCGATAAGGAATCTACTAATTTGCTGGAAAGATGGAATCTCTCCGTTTGAGAATTTTACGGCACATTGAACGTTTTTAATATTAGCTCGCGATCAGGAATCTACTAATTGGCTGGAAAGATGGAATCTCTCCGTTTGAGAATTTTACGGCCCATTGAACGTTTTTAATATTAGCTCGCGATCAGGAATCTATTAATTGGCTGGAAAGATGGAATCTCTCCGTTTGAGAATTTTACGGCACATTGAACGTTTTTAATATTAGCTCGCGATCAGGAATCTACTAATTGGCTGGAAAGATGGAATCTCTCCGTTTGAGAATTTTACGGCCCATTGAACGTTTTTAATATTAGCTCGCGATCAGGAATCTACTAATTTGCTGGAAAGTTGGAATCTCTCCGTTTGAGAATTTTACGGCCCATTGAACGTTTTTAATATTAGCTCGCGATCAGGAATCTATTAATTGGCTGGAAAGATGGAATCTCTCCGTTTCAGAATTTTACGGCCCATTGAACGTTTTTAATATGAGCTCGCGATCAGGAATCTATTAATTGGCTGGAAAGATGGAATCTCTCCGTTTGAGAATTTTACGGCCCATTGAACGTTTTTAATATTAGCTCGCGGTCAGGAATATATGAATTTGCTGGAAAGATGGAATCTCTCCGTTTGAGAATTTTACGGCACATTGAACGTTTTTAATATTAGCTCGCGATCAGGAATCTATGAATTTGCTGGAAAGATGGAATCTCTCCGTTTGAGAATTTTACGGCACATTGAACGTTTTTAATATTAGCTCACGATCAGGAATCTACTAATTTGCTGGAAAGATGGAATCTCTCCGTTTGATAATTTTACGGCACATTGAACGTTTTTAATATTAGCTCGCGATCAGGAATCTACTAATTTGCTGGAAAGATGGAATCCCTCCGTTTGAGAATTTTACGGCACATTGAACGTTTTTAATATTAGCTCGCGATCAGGAATCTATCAATTGGCTGGAAAGATGGAATCTCTCCGTTTGAGAATTTTATGGCCCATTGAACGTTTTTAATATTAGCTCGCGATCAGGAATCTATTAATTGGCTGGAAAGATGGAATCTCTCCGTTTGAGAATTTTACGGCCCATTGAACGTTTTTAATATTAGCTCGCGGTCAGGAATCTATGAATTTGCTGGAAAGATGGAATCTCTCCGTTTGAGAATTTTACGGCCCATTGAACGGTTTTAATATTAGCTCGCGATCAGGAATCTACTAATTTGCTGGAAAGATGGAATCTCTCCGTTTGAGAATTTTACGGCACATTGAACGTTTTTAATATTAGCTCGCGATCAGGAATCTATTAATTGGCTGGAAAGATGGAATCTCTCCGTTTGAGAATTTTACGGCAGATTGAACGTTTTTAATATTAGCTCGCGATCAGGAATCTACTAATTTGCTGGAAAGATGGAATCTCTCCGTTTGAGAATTTTACGGCACATTGAACGTTTTTAATATTAGCTCGCGATCAGGAATCTATTAATTGGCTGGAAAGATGGAATCTCTCCGTTTGAGAATTTTACGGCCCATTGAACGTTTTTAATATTAGCTCGCGATCAGGAATCTATTAATTGGCTGGAAAGATGGAATCTCTCCGTTTGAGTATTTTACGGCCCATTGAACGTTTTTAATATTAGCTCGCGATCAGGAATCTACTAATTTGCTGGAAAGATGGAATCTCTCCGTTTGAGAATTTTACGGCAGATTGAACGTTTTTAATATTAGCTCGCGATCAGGAATCTATTAATTGGCTGGAAAGATGGAATCTCTCCGTTTGAGAATTTTACGGCCCATTGAACGTTTTTAATATTAGCTCGCGGTCAGGAATCTATGAATTTGCTGGAAAGATGGAATCTCTCCGTTTGAGAATTTTACGGCCCATTGAACGTTTTTAATATTAGCTCGCGATCAGGAATCTATGAATTTGCTGGAAAGATGGAATCTCTCCGTTTGAGAATTTTACGGCACATTGAACGTTTTTAATATTAGCTCACGATCAGGAATCTACTAATTTGCTGGAAAGATGGAATCTCTCCGTTTGAGAATTTTACGGCACATTGAACGTTTTTAATATTAGCTCGCGATCAGGAATCTACTAATTTGCTGGAAAGATGGAATCTCTCAGTTTGAGAATTTTACGGCACATTGAACGTTTTTAATATTAGCTCGCGATCAGGAATCTATCAATTGGCTGGAAAGATGGAATCTCTCCGTTTGAGAATTTTATGGCCCATTGAACGTTTTTAATATTAGCTCGCGATCAGGAATCTATTAATTGGCTGGAAAGATGGAATCTCTCCGTTTGAGAATTTTACGGCCCATTGAACGTTTTTAATATTAGCTCGCGGTCAGGAATCTATGAATTTGCTGGAAAGATGGAATCTCTCCGTTTGAGAATTTTACGGCCCATTGAACGTTTTTAATATTAGCTCGCGATCAGGAATCTATGAATTTGCTGGAAAGATGGAATCTCTCCGTTTGAGAATTTTACGGCACATTGAACGTTTTTAATATTAGCTCACGATCAGGAATCTACTAATTTGCTGGAAAGATGGAATCTCTCCGTTTGAGAATTTTACGGCACATTGAACGTTTTTAATATTAGCTCGCGATCAGGAATCTACTAATTTGCTGGAAAGATGGAATCTCTCAGTTTGAGAATTTACGGCACATTGAACGTTTTTAATATTAGCTCGCGATCAGGAATCTATCAATTGGCTGGAAAGATGGAATCTCTCCGTTTGAGAATTTTACGGCACATTGAACGTTTTTAATATTAGCTCGCGATCAGGAATCTACTAATTTGCTGGAAAGATGGAATCTCTCCGTTTGAGAATTTTACGGCACATTGAACGTTTTTAATATTAGCTCGCGATCAGGAATCTATTAATTGGCTGGAAAGATGGAATCTCTCCGTTTGAGAATTTTACGGCAGATTGAACGTTTTTAATATTAGCTCGCGATCAGGAATCTACTAATTTGCTGGAAAGATGGAATCTCTCCGTTTGAGAATTTTATGGCCCATTGAACGTTTTTAATATTAGCTCGCGATCAGGAATCTATTAATTGGCTGGAAAGATGGAATCTCTCCGTTTGAGAATTTTACGGCCCATTGAACGTTTTTAATATTAGCTCGCGGTCAGGAATCTATGAATTTGCTGGAAAGATGGAATCTCTCAGTTTGAGAATTTTACGGCACATTGAACGTTTTTAATATTAGCTCGCGGTCAGGAATCTATGAATTTGCTGGAAAGATGGAATCTCTCCGTTTGAGAATTTTACGGCCCATTGAACGGTTTTAATATTAGCTCGCGATCAGGAATCTACTAATTTGCTGGAAAGATGGAATCTCTCCGTTTGAGAATTTTACGGCACATTGAACGTTTTTAATATTAGCTCGCGATCAGGAATCTATTAATTGGCTGGAAAGATGGAATCTCTCCGTTTGAGAATTTTACGGCCCATTGAACGTTTTTAATATTAGCTCGCGGTCAGGAATCTATGAATTTGCTGGAAAGATGGAATCTCTCCGTTTGAGAATTTTACGGCCCATTGAACGGTTTTAATATTAGCTCGCGATCAGGAATCTACTAATTTGCTGGAAAGATGGAATCTCTCCCTTTGAGAATTTTACGGCACATTGAACGTTTTTAATATTAGCTCGCGATCAGGAATCTATTAATTGGCTGGAAAGAGGGAATCTCTCCGTTTGAGAATTTTACGGCCCATTGAACGTTTTTAATATTAGCTCGCGATCAGGAATCTATTAATTGGCTGGAAAGATGGAATCTCTCCGTTTGAGAATTTTACGGCCCATTGAACGTTTTTAATATTAGCTCGCGATCAGGAATCTACTAATTTGCTGGAAAGATGGAATCTCTCCGTTTGAGAATTTTACGGCACATTGAACGTTTTTAATATTAGCTCGCGATCAGGAATCTACTAATATGCTGGAAAGATGGAATCTCTCCGTTTGAGAATTTTACGGCACATTGTACGTTTTTAATATTAGCTCGCGATCAGGAATCTACTAATTGGCTGGAAAGATGGAATCTCTCCGTTTGAGAATTTTACGGCCCATTGAACGTTTTTAATATTAGCTCGCGATCAGGAATCTATTAATTGGCTGGAAAGATGGAATCTCTCCGTTTGAGAATTTTTCGGCACATTGAACGTTTTTAATATTAGCTCGCGATCAGGAATCTACTAATTGGCTGGAAAGATGGAATCTCTCCGTTTGAGAATTTTACGGCCCATTGAACGTTTTTAATATTAGCTCGCGGTCAGGAATATATGTATTTGCTGGAAAGATGGAATCTCTCCGTTTGAGAATTTTACGGCACATTGAACGTTTTTAATATTAGCTCGCGATCAGGAATCTATGAATTTGCTGGAAAGATGGAATCTCTCCGTTTGAGAATTTTACGGCACATTGAACGTTTTTAATATTAGCTCACGATCAGGAATCTACTAATTTGCTGGAAAGATGGAATCTCTCCGTTTGAGAATTTTACGGCACATTGAACGTTTTTAATATTAGCTCGCGATCAGGAATCTACTAATTTGCTGGAAAGATGGAATCCCTCCGTTTGAGAATTTTACGGCACATTGAACGTTTTTAATATTAGCTCGCGATCAGGAATCTATCAATTGGCTGGAAAGATGGAATCTCTCCGTTTGAGAATTTTATGGCCCATTGAACGTTTTTAATATTAGCTCGCGATCAGGAATCTATTAATTGGCTGGAAAGATGGAATCTCTCCGTTTGAGAATTTTACGGCCCATTGAACGTTTTTAATATTAGCTCGCGGTCAGGAATCTATGAATTTGCTGGAAAGATGGAATCTCTCCGTTTGAGAATTTTACGGCCCATTGAACGGTTTTAATATTAGCTCGCGATCAGGAATCTACTAATTTGCTGGAAAGATGGAATCTCTCCGTTTGAGAATTTTACGGCACATTGAACGTTTTTAATATTAGCTCGCGATCAGGAATCTATTAATTGGCTGGAAAGATGGAATCTCTCCGTTTGAGAATTTTACGGCAGATTGAACGTTTTTAATATTAGCTCGCGATCAGGAATCTACTAATTTGCTGGAAAGATGGAATCTCTCCGTTTGAGAATTTTACGGCACATTGAACGTTTTTAATATTAGCTCGCGATCAGGAATCTATTAATTGGCTGGAAAGATGGAATCTCTCCGTTTGAGAATTTTACGGCCCATTGAACGTTTTTAATATTAGCTCGCGATCAGGAATCTATTAATTGGCTGGAAAGATGGAATCTCTCCGTTTGAGTATTTTACGGCCCATTGAACGTTTTTAATATTAGCTCGCGATCAGGAATCTACTAATTTGCTGGAAAGATGGAATCTCTCCGTTTGAGAATTTTACGGCAGATTGAACGTTTTTAATATTAGCTCGCGATCAGGAATCTATTAATTGGCTGGAAAGATGGAATCTCTCCGTTTGAGAATTTTACGGCCCATTGAACGTTTTTAATATTAGCTCGCGGTCAGGAATCTATGAATTTGCTGGAAAGATGGAATCTCTCCGTTTGAGAATTTTACGGCCCATTGAACGTTTTTAATATTAGCTCGCGATCAGGAATCTATGAATTTGCTGGAAAGATGGAATCTCTCCGTTTGAGAATTTTACGGCACATTGAACGTTTTTAATATTAGCTCACGATCAGGAATCTACTAATTTGCTGGAAAGATGGAATCTCTCCGTTTGAGAATTTTACGGCACATTGAACGTTTTTAATATTAGCTCGCGATCAGGAATCTACTAATTTGCTGGAAAGATGGAATCTCTCAGTTTGAGAATTTTACGGCACATTGAACGTTTTTAATATTAGCTCGCGATCAGGAATCTATCAATTGGCTGGAAAGATGGAATCTCTCCGTTTGAGAATTTTATGGCCCATTGAACGTTTTTAATATTAGCTCGCGATCAGGAATCTATTAATTGGCTGGAAAGATGGAATCTCTCCGTTTGAGAATTTTACGGCCCATTGAACGTTTTTAATATTAGCTCGCGGTCAGGAATCTATGAATTTGCTGGAAAGATGGAATCTCTCCGTTTGAGAATTTTACGGCCCATTGAACGTTTTTAATATTAGCTCGCGATCAGGAATCTATGAATTTGCTGGAAAGATGGAATCTCTCCGTTTGAGAATTTTACGGCACATTGAACGTTTTTAATATTAGCTCACGATCAGGAATCTACTAATTTGCTGGAAAGATGGAATCTCTCCGTTTGAGAATTTTACGGCACATTGAACGTTTTTAATATTAGCTCGCGATCAGGAATCTACTAATTTGCTGGAAAGATGGAATCTCTCAGTTTGAGAATTTACGGCACATTGAACGTTTTTAATATTAGCTCGCGATCAGGAATCTATCAATTGGCTGGAAAGATGGAATCTCTCCGTTTGAGAATTTTACGGCACATTGAACGTTTTTAATATTAGCTCGCGATCAGGAATCTACTAATTTGCTGGAAAGATGGAATCTCTCCGTTTGAGAATTTTACGGCACATTGAACGTTTTTAATATTAGCTCGCGATCAGGAATCTATTAATTGGCTGGAAAGATGGAATCTCTCCGTTTGAGAATTTTACGGCAGATTGAACGTTTTTAATATTAGCTCGCGATCAGGAATCTACTAATTTGCTGGAAAGATGGAATCTCTCCGTTTGAGAATTTTATGGCCCATTGAACGTTTTTAATATTAGCTCGCGATCAGGAATCTATTAATTGGCTGGAAAGATGGAATCTCTCCGTTTGAGAATTTTACGGCCCATTGAACGTTTTTAATATTAGCTCGCGGTCAGGAATCTATGAATTTGCTGGAAAGATGGAATCTCTCAGTTTGAGAATTTTACGGCACATTGAACGTTTTTAATATTAGCTCGCGGTCAGGAATCTATGAATTTGCTGGAAAGATGGAATCTCTCCGTTTGAGAATTTTACGGCCCATTGAACGGTTTTAATATTAGCTCGCGATCAGGAATCTACTAATTTGCTGGAAAGATGGAATCTCTCCGTTTGAGAATTTTACGGCACATTGAACGTTTTTAATATTAGCTCGCGATCAGGAATCTATTAATTGGCTGGAAAGATGGAATCTCTCCGTTTGAGAATTTTACGGCACATTGAACGTTTTTAATATTAGCTCGCGATCAGGAATCTACTAATTTGCTGGAAAGATGGAATCTCTCCGTTTGAGAATTTTACGGCACATTGAACGTTTTTAATATTAGCTCGCGATCAGGAATCTATCAATTGGCTGGAAAGATGGAATCTCTCCGTTTGAGAATTTTATGGCCCATTGAACGTTTTTAATATTAGCTCGCGATCAGGAATCTACTAATTTGCTGGAAAGATGGAATCTCTCCGTTTGAGAATTTTACGGCACATTGAACGTTTTTAATATTAGCTCGCGATCAGGAATCTACTAATTTGCTGGAAAGATGGAATCTCTTCGTTTGAGAATTTTACGGCACATTGAACGTTTTTAATATTAGCTCGCGATCAGGAATCTACTAATTGGCTGGAAAGATGGAATCTCTCCGTTTGAGAATTTTACGGCCCATTGAACGTTTTTAATATTAGCTCGCGATCAGGAATCTATTAATTGGCTGGAAAGATGGAATCTCTCCGTTTGAGAATTTTACGGCACATTGAACGTTTTTAATATTAGCTCGCGATCAGGAATCTACTAATTGGCTGGAAAGATGGAATCTCTCCGTTTGAGAATTTTACGGCCCATTGAACGTTTTTAATATTAGCTCGCGATCAGGAATCTACTAATTTGGTGGAAAGATGGAATCTCTCCGTTTGAGAATTTTACGGCACATTGAACGTATTTAATATTAGCTCGCGATCAGGAATCTATTAATTGGCTGGAAAGATGGAATCTCTCCGTTTGAGAATTTTATGGCCCATTGAACGTTTTTAATATTAGCTCGCGATCAGGAATCTACTAATTGGCTGGAAAGATGGAATCTCTCCGTTTGAGAATTTTACGGCACATTGAACGTTTTTAATATTAGCTCGCGATCAGGAATCTACTAATTTGCTGGAAAGATGGAATCTCTCCGTTTGAGAATTTTACGGCACATTGAACGTTTTTAATATTAGCTCGCGATCAGGAATCTACTAATTGGCTAGAAAGATGGAATCTCTCCGTTTGAGAATTTTACGGCCCATTGAACGTTTTTAATATTAGCTCGCGATCAGGAATCTATTAATTGGCTGGAAAGATGGAATCTCTCCGTTTGAGAATTTTACGGCACATTGAACGTTTTTAATATTAGCTCGCGATCAGGAATCTATTAATTGGCTGGAAAGATGGAATCTCTCCGTTTGAGAATTTTACGGCCCATTGAACGTTTTTAATATTAGCTCGCGATCAGGAATCTACTAATTGGCTGGAAAGTTGGAATCTCTCCGTTTGAGAATTTTACGGCCCATTGAACGTTTTTAATATTAGCTCGCGATCAGGAATCTATTAATTGGCTGGAAAGATGGAATCTCTCCGTTTCAGAATTTTACGGCCCATTGAACGTTTTTAATATTAGCTCGCGATCAGGAATCTATTAATTGGCTGGAAAGATGGAATCTCTCCGTTTGAGAATTTTACGGCCCATTGAACGTTTTTAATATTAGCTCGCGGTCAGGAATATATGAATTTGCTGGAAAGATGGAATCTCTCCGTTTGAGAATTTTACGGCACATTGAACGTTTTTAATATTAGCTCGCGATCAGGAATCTATGAATTTGCTGGAAAGATGGAATCTCTCCGTTTGAGAATTTTACGGCACATTGAACGTTTTTAATATTAGCTCACGATCAGGAATCTACTAATTTGCTGGAAAGATGGAATCTCTCCGTTTGAGAATTTTACGGCACATTGAACGTTTTTAATATTAGCTCGCGATCAGGAATCTACTAATTTGCTGGAAAGATGGAATCCCTCCGTTTGAGAATTTTACGGCACATTGAACGTTTTTAATATTAGCTCGCGATCAGGAATCTATCAATTGGCTGGAAAGATGGAATCTCTCCGTTTGAGAATTTTATGGCCCATTGAACGTTTTTAATATTAGCTCGCGATCAGGAATCTATTAATTGGCTGGAAAGATGGAATCTCTCCGTTTGAGAATTTTACGGCCCATTGAACGTTTTTAATATTAGCTCGCGGTCAGGAATCTATGAATTTGCTGGAAAGATGGAATCTCTCCGTTTGAGAATTTTACGGCCCATTGAACGGTTTTAATATTAGCTCGCGATCAGGAATCTACTAATTTGCTGGAAAGATGGAATCTCTCCGTTTGAGAATTTTACGGCACATTGAACGTTTTTAATATTAGCTCGCGATCAGGAATCTATTAATTGGCTGGAAAGATGGAATCTCTCCGTTTGAGAATTTTACGGCACATTGAACGTTTTTAATATTAGCTCGCGATCAGGAATCTATCAATTGGCTGGAAAGATGGAATCTCTCCGTTTGAGAATTTTATGGCCCATTGAACGTTTTTAATATTAGCTCGCGATCAGGAATCTAATAATTGGCTGGAAAGATGGAATCTCTCCGTTTGAGAATTTTACGGCACATTGAACGTTTTTAATATTAGCTCGCGATCAGGAATCTACTAATTTGCTGGAAAGATGGAATCTCTCCGTTTGAGAAATTTACGGCACATTGAACGTTTTTAATATTAGCTCGCGATCAGGAATCTATCAATTGGCTGGAAAGATGGAATCTCTCCGTTTGAGAATTTTACGGCCCATTGAACGTTTTTAATATTAGCTCGCGGTCAGGAATCTATGAATTTGCTGGAAAGATGGAATCTCTCCGTTTGAGAATTTTACGGCCCATTGAACGGTTTTAATATTAGCTCGCGATCAGGAATCTACTAATTTGCTGGAAAGATGGAATCTCTCCGTTTGAGAATTTTACGGCACATTGAACGTTTTTAATATTAGCTCGCGATCAGGAATCTATTAATTGGCTGGAAAGATGGAATCTCTCCGTTTGAGAATTTTACGGCAGATTGAACGTTTTTAATATTAGCTCGCGATCAGGAATCTACTAATTTGCTGGAAAGATGGAATCTCTCCGTTTGAGAATTTTACGGCACATTGAACGTTTTTAATATTAGCTCGCGATCAGGAATCTATTAATTGGCTGGAAAGATGGAATCTCTCCGTTTGAGAATTTTACGGCCCATTGAACGTTTTTAATATTAGCTCGCGATCAGGAATCTATTAATTGGCTGGAAAGATGGAATCTCTCCGTTTGAGTATTTTACGGCCCATTGAACGTTTTTAATATTAGCTCGCGATCAGGAATCTACTAATTTGCTGGAAAGATGGAATCTCTCCGTTTGAGAATTTTACGGCAGATTGAACGTTTTTAATATTAGCTCGCGATCAGGAATCTATTAATTGGCTGGAAAGATGGAATCTCTCCGTTTGAGAATTTTACGGCCCATTGAACGTTTTTAATATTAGCTCGCGATCAGGAATCTATGAATTTGCTGGAAAGATGGAATCTCTCCGTTTGAGAATTTTACGGCCCATTGAACGTTTTTAATATTAGCTCGCGATCAGGAATCTATGAATTTGCTGGAAAGATGGAATCTCTCCGTTTGAGAATTTTACGGCACATTGAACGTTTTTAATATTAGCTCACGATCAGGAATCTACTAATTTGCTGGAAAGATGGAATCTCTCCGTTTGAGAATTTTACGGCACATTGAACGTTTTTAATATTAGCTCGCGATCAGGAATCTACTAATTTGCTGGAAAGATGGAATCTCTCAGTTTGAGAATTTTACGGCACATTGAACGTTTTTAATATTAGCTCGCGATCAGGAATCTATCAATTGGCTGGAAAGATGGAATCTCTCCGTTTGAGAATTTTACGGCCCATTGAACGTTTTTAATATTAGCTCGCGATCAGGAATCTATTAATTGGCTGGAAAGATGGAATCTCTCCGTTTGAGAATTTTACGGCCCATTGAACGTTTTTAATATTAGCTCGCGGTCAGGAATCTATGAATTTGCTGGAAAGATGGAATCTCTCCGTTTGAGAATTTTACGGCCCATTGAACGTTTTTAATATTAGCTCGCGATCAGGAATCTATGAATTTGCTGGAAAGATGGAATCTCTCCGTTTGAGAATTTTACGGCACATTGAACGTTTTTAATATTAGCTCACGATCAGGAATCTACTAATTTGCTGGAAAGATGGAATCTCTCCGTTTGAGAATTTTACGGCACATTGAACGTTTTTAATATTAGCTCGCGATCAGGAATCTACTAATTTGCTGGAAAGATGGAATCTCTCAGTTTGAGAATTTACGGCACATTGAACGTTTTTAATATTAGCTCGCGATCAGGAATCTATCAATTGGCTGGAAAGATGGAATCTCTCCGTTTGAGAATTTTATGGCCCATTGAACGTTTTTAATATTAGCTCGCGATCAGGAATCTATTAATTGGCTGGAAAGATGGAATCTCTCCGTTTGAGAATTTTACGGCCCATTGAACGTTTTTAATATTAGCTCGCGGTCAGGAATCTATGAATTTGCTGGAAAGATGGAATCTCTCAGTTTGAGAATTTTACGGCACATTGAACGTTTTTAATATTAGCTCGCGGTCAGGAATCTATGAATTTGCTGGAAAGATGGAATCTCTCCGTTTGAGAATTTTACGGCCCATTGAACGGTTTTAATATTAGCTCGCGATCAGGAATCTACTAATTTGCTGGAAAGATGGAATCTCTCCGTTTGAGAATTTTACGGCACATTGAACGTTTTTAATATTAGCTCGCGATCAGGAATCTATTAATTGGCTGGAAAGATGGAATATCTCCGTTTGAGAATTTTACGGCCCATTGAACGTTTTTAATATTAGCTCGCGGTCAGGAATCTATGAATTTGCTGGAAAGATGGAATCTCTCCGTTTGAGAATTTTACGGCCCATTGAACGGTTTTAATATTAGCTCGCGTTCAGGAATCTACTAATTTGCTGGAAAGATGGAATCTCTCCCTTTGAGAATTTTACGGCACATTGAACGTTTTTAATATTAGCTCGCGATCAGGAATCTATTAATTGGCTGGAAAGAGGGAATCTCTCCGTTTGAGAATTTTACGGCCCATTGAACGTTTTTAATATTAGCTCGCGATCAGGAATCTATTAATTGGCTGGAAAGATGGAATCTCTCCGTTTGAGAATTTTACGGCCCATTGAACGTTTTTAATATTAGCTCGCGATCAGGAATCTACTAATTTGCTGGAAAGATGGAATCTCTCCGTTTGAGAATTTTACGGCACATTGAACGTTTTTAATATTAGCTCGCGATCAGGAATCTACTAATTGGCTGGAAAGATGGAATCTCTCCGTTTGAGAATTTTACGGCCCATTGAACGTTTTTAATATTAGCTCGCGATCAGGAATCTATTAATTGGCTGGAAAGATGGAATCTCTCCGTTTGAGAATTTTACGGCACATTGAACGTTTTTAATATGAGCTCGCGATCAGGAATCTACTAATTGGCTGGAAAGATGGAATCTCTCCGTTTGAGAATTTTACGGCACATTGAACGTTTTTAATATTAGCTCGCGATCAGGAATCTACTAATTTGCTGGAAAGATGGAATCTCTCCGTTTGAGAATTTTACGGCACATTGAACGTTTTTAATATTAGCTCGCGATCAGGAATCTATTAATTGGCTGGAAAGATGGAATCTCTCCGTTTGAGAATTTTATGGCCCATTGAACGTTTTTAATATTAGCTCGCGATCAGGAATCTACTAATTGGCTGGAAAGATGGAATCTCTCCGTTTGAGAATTTTACGGCACATTGAACGTTTTTAATATTAGCTCGCGATCAGGAATCTACTAATTTGCTGGAAAGATGGAATC
Organism: Actinernus sp. WN-2022; assembly: GCA_030867875.1. Lineage (NCBI taxonomy): Eukaryota > Metazoa > Cnidaria > Anthozoa > Actiniaria > Actinernidae > Actinernus > Actinernus sp. WN-2022. Next base: position 17,357 of record JAOWCC010000280.1, read on the forward strand.
TCTCCGTTTGAGAATTTTACGGCACATTGAACGTTTTTAATATTAGCTCGCGATCAGGAATCTATGAATTTGCTGGAAAGATGGAATCTCTCCGTTTGAGAATTTTACGGCACATTGAACGTTTTTAATATGAGCTCACGATCAGGAATCTACTAATTTGCTGGAAAGATGGAATCTCTCCGTTTGAGAATTTTACGGCACATTGAACGTTTTTAATATTAGCTCGCGATCAGGAATCTACTAATTTGCTGGAAAGATGGAATCTCTCCGTTTGAGAATTTTACGGCACATTGAACGTTTTTAATATTAGCTCGCGATCAGGAATCTATCAATTGGCTGGAAAGATGGAATCTCTCCGTTTGAGAATTTTATGGCCCATTGAACGTTTTTAATATTAGCTCGCGATCAGGAATCTATTAATTGGCTGGAAAGATGGAATCTCTCCGTTTGAGAATTTTACGGCCCATTGAACGTTTTTAATATTAGCTCGCGGTCAGGAATCTATGAATTTGCTGGAAAGATGGAATCTCTCCGTTTGAGAATTTTACGGCCCATTGAACGGTTTTAATATTAGCTCGCGATCAGGAATCTACTAATTTGCTGGAAAGATGGAATCTCTCCGTTTGAGAATTTTACGGCACATTGAACGTTTTTAATATTAGCTCGCGATCAGGAATCTATTAATTGGCTGGAAAGATGGAATCTCTCCGTATGAGAATTTTACGGCACATTGAACGTTTTTAATATTAGCTCGCGATCAGGAATCTATCAATTGGCTGGAAAGATGGAATCTCTCCGTTTGAGAATTTTATGGCCCATTGAACGTTTTTAATATTAGCTCGCGATCAGGAATCTACTAATTTGCTGGAAAGATGGAATCTCTCCGTTTGAGAATTTTACGGCACATTGAACGTTTTTAATATTAGCTCGCGATCAGGAATCTACTAATTTGCTGGAAAGATGGAATCTCTTCGTTTGAGAATTTTACGGCACATTGAACGTTTTTAATATTAGCTCGCGATCAGGAATCTACTAATTGGCTGGAAAGATGGAATCTCTCCGTTTGAGAATTTTACGGCCCATTGAACGTTTTTAATATTAGCTCGCGATCAGGAATCTATTAATTGGCTGGAAAGATGGAATCTCTCCGTTTGAGAATTTTACGGCACATTGAACGTTTTTAATATTAGCTCGCGATCAGGAATCTACTAATTGGCTGGAAAGATGGAATCTCTCCGTTTGAGAATTTTACGGCCCATTGAACGTTTTTAATATTAGCTCGCGATCAGGAATCTACTAATTTGGTGGAAAGATGGAATCTCTCCGTTTGAGAATTTTACGGCACATTGAACGTATTTAATATTAGCTCGCGATCAGGAATCTATTAATTGGCTGGAAAGATGGAATCTCTCCGTTTGAGAATTTTACGGCACATTGAACGTTTTTAATATTAGCTCGCGATCAGGAATCTATTAATTGGCTGGAAAGATGGAATCTCTCCGTTTGAGAATTTTACGGCCCATTGAACGTTTTTAATATTAGCTCGCGATCAGGAATCTACTAATTGGCTGGAAAGTTGGAATCTCTCCGTTTGAGAATTTTACGGCCCATTGAACGTTTTTAATATTAGCTCGCGATCAGGAATCTATTAATTGGCTGGAAAGATGGAATCTCTCCGTTTCAGAATTTTACGGCCCATTGAACGTTTTTAATATTAGCTCGCGATCAGGAATCTATTAATTGGCTGGAAAGATGGAATCTCTCCGTTTGAGAATTTTACGGCCCATTGAACGTTTTTAATATTAGCTCGCGGTCAGGAATATATGAATTTGCTGGAAAGATGGAATCTCTCCGTTTGAGAATTTTACGGCACATTGAACGTTTTTAATATTAGCTCGCGATCAGGAATCTATGAATTTGCTGGAAAGATGGAATCTCTCCGTTTGAGAATTTTACGGCACATTGAACGTTTTTAATATTAGCTCACGATCAGGAATCTACTAATTTGCTGGAAAGATGGAATCTCTCCGTTTGAGAATTTTACGGCACATTGAACGTTTTTAATATTAGCTCGCGATCAGGAATCTATTAATTGGCTGGAAAGATGGAATCTCTCCGTTTGAGAATTTTACGGCCCATTGAACGTTTTTAATATTAGCTCGCGGTCAGGAATCTATGAATTTGCTGGAAAGATGGAATCTCTCAGTTTGAGAATTTTACGGCACATTGAACGTTTTTAATATTAGCTCGCGGTCAGGAATCTATGAATTTGCTGGAAAGATGGAATCTCTCCGTTTGAGAATTTTACGGCCCATTGAACGGTTTTAATATTAGCTCGCGATCAGGAATCTACTAATTTGCTGGAAAGATGGAATCTCTCCGTTTGAGAATTTTACGGCACATTGAACGTTTTTAATATTAGCTCGCGATCAGGAATCTATTAATTGGCTGGAAAGATGGAATCTCTCCGTTTGAGAATTTTACGGCCCATTGAACGTTTTTAATATTAGCTCGCGGTCAGGAATCTATGAATTTGCTGGAAAGATGGAATCTCTCCGTTTGAGAATTTTACGGCCCATTGAACGGTTTTAATATTAGCTCGCGTTCAGGAATCTACTAATTTGCTGGAAAGATGGAATCTCTCCCTTTGAGAATTTTACGGCACATTGAACGTTTTTAATATTAGCTCGCGATCAGGAATCTATTAATTGGCTGGAAAGAGGGAATCTCTCCGTTTGAGAATTTTACGGCCCATTGAACGTTTTTAATATTAGCTCGCGATCAGGAATCTATTAATTGGCTGGAAAGATGGAATCTCTCCGTTTGAGAATTTTACGGCCCATTGAACGTTTTTAATATTAGCTCGCGATCAGGAATCTACTAATTTGCTGGAAAGATGGAATCTCTCCGTTTGAGAATTTTACGGCACATTGAACGTTTTTAATATTAGCTCGCGATCAGGAATCTACTAATTTGCTGGAAAGATGGAATCTCTCCGTTTGAGAATTTTACGGCACATTGTACGTTTTTAATATTAGCTCGCGATCAGGAATCTACTAATTGGCTGGAAAGATGGAATCTCTCCGTTTGAGAATTTTACGGCCCATTGAACGTTTTTAATATTAGCTCGCGATCAGGAATCTATTAATTGGCTGGAAAGATGGAATCTCTCCGTTTGAGAATTTTACGGCACATTGAACGTTTTTAATATGAGCTCGCGATCAGGAATCTACTAATTGGCTGGAAAGATGGAATCTCTCCGTTTGAGAATTTTACGGCACATTGAACGTTTTTAATATTAGCTCGCGATCAGGAATCTACTAATTTGCTGGAAAGATGGAATCTCACCGTTTGAGAATTTTACGGCACATTGAACGTTTTTAATATTAGCTCGCGATCAGGAATCTATCAATTGGCTGGAAAGATGGAATCTCTCCGTTTGAGAATTTTATGGCCCATTGAACGTTTTTAATATTAGCTCGCGATCAGGAATCTATTAATTGGCTGGAAAGATGGAATCTCTCCGTTTGAGAATTTTACGGCCCATTGAACGTTTTTAATATTAGCTCGCGGTCAGGAATCTATGAATTTGCTGGAAAGATGGAATCTCTCCGTTTGAGAATTTTACGGCCCATTGAACGGTTTTAATATTAGCTCGCGATCAGGAATCTACTAATTTGCTGGAAAGATGGAATCTCTCCGTTTGAGAATTTTACGGCACATTGAACGTTTTTAATATTAGCTCGCGATCAGGAATCTATTAATTGGCTGGAAAGATGGAATCTCTCCGTATGAGAATTTTACGGCACATTGAACGTTTTTAATATTAGCTCGCGATCAGGAATCTATCAATTGGCTGGAAAGATGGAATCTCTCCGTTTGAGAATTTTATGGCCCATTGAACGTTTTTAATATTAGCTCGGGATCAGGAATCTACTAATTTGCTGGAAAGATGGAATCTCTCCGTTTGAGAATTTTACGGCACATTGAACGTTTTTAATATTAGCTCGCGATCAGGAATCTATTAATTGGCTGGAAAGATGGAATCTCTCCGTATGAGAATTTTACGGCACATTGAACGTTTTTAATATTAGCTCGCGATCAGGAATCTATCAATTGGCTGGAAAGATGGAATCTCTCCGTTTGAGAATTTTACGGCCCATTGAACGTTTTTAATATTAGCTCGCGATCAGGAATCTACTAATTTGGTGGAAAGATGGAATCTCTCCGTTTGAGAATTTTACGGCACATTGAACGTATTTAATATTAGCTCGCGATCAGGAATCTATTAATTGGCTGGAAAGATGGAATCTCTCCGTTTGAGAATTTTATGGCCCATTGAACGTTTTTAATATTAGCTCGCGATCAGGAATCTACTAATTGGCTGAAAGATGGAATCTCTCCGTTTGAGAATTTTACGGCACATTGAACGTTTTTAATATTAGCTCGCGATCAGGAATCTACTAATTTGCTGGAAAGATGGAATCTCTCCGTTTGAGAATTTACGGCACATTGAACGTTTTTAATATTAGCTCGCGATCAGGAATCTACTAATTGGCTGGAAAGATGGAATCTCTCCGTTTGAGAATTTACGGCCCATTGAACGTTTTTAATATTAGCTCGCGATCAGGAATCTACTAATTGGCTGAAAGATGGAATCTCTCCGTTTGAGAATTTTACGGCACATTGAACGTTTTTAATATTAGCTCGCGATCAGGAATCTACTAATTTGCTGGAAAGATGGAATCTCTCCGTTTGAGAATTTTACGCACATTGAACGTTTTTAATATTAGCTCGCGATCAGGAATCTATTAATTGGCTGGAAAGATGGAATCTCTCCGTTTGAGAATTTATGGCCCATTGAACGTTTTAATATTAGCTCGCGATCAGGAATCTACTAATTGGCTGGAAAGATGGAATCTCTCCGTTTGAGAATTTTACGGCACATTGAACGTTTTTAATATTAGCTCGCGATCAGGAATTACTAATTTGCTGGAAAGACGGAATCTCTCCGTTGAGATTTTACGGCACATTGAACGTTTTTAATATTAGCTCGCGATCAGGAATCTATGAATTTGCTGGAAAGATGGAATCTCTCCGTTTGAGAATTTTACGGCACATTGAACGTTTTTAATATGAGCTCACGATCAGGAATCTACTAATTTGCTGGAAAGATGGAATCTCTCCGTTTGAGAATTTTACGGCACATTGAACGTTTTTAATATTAGCTCGCGATCAGGAATCTACTAATTTGCTGGAAAGATGGAATCTCTCCGTTTGAGAATTTTACGGCACATTGAACGTTTTTAATATTAGCTCGCGATCAGGAATCTATCAATTGGCTGGAAAGATGGAATCTCTCCGTTTGAGAATTTTATGGCCATTGAACGTTTTTATTATTAGCTCGCGATCAGGAATCTATTAATTGGCTGGAAAGATGGAATCTCTCCGTTGAGAATTTTACGGCCCATTGAACGTTTTTAATATTAGCTCGCGGTCAGGAATCTATGAATTTGCTGGAAAGATGGAATCTCTCCGTTTGAGAATTTTACGGCCCATTGAACGGTTTTAATATTAGCTCGCGATCAGGAATCTACTAATTTGCTGGAAAGATGGAATCTCTCCGTTTGAGAATTTTACGGCACATTGAACGTTTTTAATATTAGCTCGCGATCAGGAATCTATTAATTGGCTGGAAAGATGGAATCTCTCCGTATGAGAATTTTACGGCACATTGAACGTTTTTAATATTAGCTCGCGATCAGGAATCTATCAATTGGCTGAAAGATGGAATCTCTCCGTTTGAGATTTTATGGCCCATTGAACGTTTTTAATATTAGCTCGCGATCAGGAATCTACTAATTTGCTGGAAAGATGGAATCTCTCCGTTTGAGAATTTTACGGCACATTGAACGTTTTTAATATTAGCTCGCGATCAGGAATCTACTAATTTGCTGGAAAGAAGGAATCTCTTCGTTTGAGAATTTTACGGCACATTGAACGTTTTTAATATTAGCTCGCGATCAGGAATCTACTAATTGGCTGGAAAGATGGAATCTCTCCGTTTGAGAATTTTACGGCCCATTGAACGTTTTTAATATTAGCTCGCGATCAGGAATCTATTAATTGGCTGGAAAGATGGAATCTCTCCGTTTGAGAATTTTACGGCACATTGAACGTTTTTAATATTAGCTCGCGATCAGGAATCTACTAATTTGCTGGAAAGATGGAATCTCTCCGTTTGAGAATTTTACGGCCCATTGAACGTTTTTAATATTAGCTCGCGATCAGGAATCTACTAATTTGGTGGAAAGATGGAATCTCTCCGTTTGAGAATTTTACGGCACATTGAACGTATTTAATATTAGCTCGCGATCAGGAATCTATTAATTGGCTGAAAGATGGAATCTCTCCGTTTGAGAATTTTATGGCCCATTGAACGTTTTTAATATTAGCTCGCGATCAGGAATCTACTAATTGGCTGGAAAGATGGAATCTCTCCGTTGAGATTTTACGGCACATTGAACGTTTTTAATATTAGCTCGCGATCAGGAATCTACTAATTTGCTGGAAAGATGGAATCTCTCCGTTTGAGAATTTTACGGCACATTGAACGTTTTTAATATTAGCTCGCGATCAGGAATCTACTAATTGGCTGGAAAGATGGAATCTCTCCGTTTGAGAATTTTACGGCCCATTGAACGTTTTTAATATTAGCTCGCGATCAGGAATCTATTATTGGCTGGAAAGATGGAATCTCTCCGTTTGAGAATTTTACGGCACATTGAACGTTTTTAATATTAGCTCGCGATCAGGAATCTATTAATTGGCTGGAAGATGGAATCTCTCCGTTTGAGAATTTTACGGCCATTGAACGTTTTTAATATTAGCTCGCGATCAGGAATCTACTAATTGGCTGGAAAGTTGGAATCTCTCCGTTTGAGAATTTTACGGCCCATTGAACGTTTTTAATATTAGCTCGCGATCAGGAATCTATTAATTGGCTGGAAAGATGGAATCTCTCCGTTTCAGAATTTTACGGCCCATTGAACGTTTTTAATATTAGCTCGCGATCAGGAATCTATTAATTGGCTGGAAAGATGGAATCTCTCCGTTTGAGAATTTTACGGCCCATTGAACGTTTTTAATATTAGCTCGCGGTCAGGAATATATGAATTTGCTGGAAAGATGGAATCTCTCCGTTTGAGAATTTTACGGCACATTGAACGTTTTTAATATTAGCTCGCGGTCAGGAATCTATGAATTGCTGGAAAGATGGAATCTCTCCGTTTGAGAATTTTACGGCACATTGAACGTTTTTAATATTAGCTCACGATCAGGAATCTACTAATTTGCTGGAAAGATGGAATCTCTCCGTTTGAGAATTTTACGGCACATTGAACGTTTTTAATATTAGCTCGCGATCAGGAATCTATTAATTGGCTGGAAAGATGGAATCTCTCCGTTTGAGAATTTTACGGCCCATTGAACGTTTTTAATATTAGCTCGCGATCAGGAATCTATTAATTGGCTGGAAAGATGGAATCTCTCCGTTTGAGAATTTTACGGCCCATTGAACGTTTTAATATTAGCTCGCGGTCAGGAACATATGAATTTGCTGGAAAGATGGAATCTCTCGTTTGAGAATTTTACGGCACATTGAACGTTTTTAATATTAGCTCGCGATCAGGAATCTATGAATTTGCTGGAAGATGGAATCTCTCCGTTTGAGAATTTTACGGCACATTGAACGTTTTTAATATTAGCTCACGATCAGGAATCTACTAATTTGCTGGAAAGATGGAATCTCTCCGTTGAGAATTTTACGGCACATTGAACGTTTTTAATATTAGCTCGCGATCAGGAATCTACTAATTCGCTGGAAAGATGGAATCTCTCCGTTTGAGAATTTTACGGCACATTGAACGTTTTTAATATTAGCTCGCGATCAGGAATCTATCAATTGGCTGGAAAGATGGAATCTCTCCGTTTGAGAATTTTATGGCCCATTGAACGTTTTTAATATTAGCTCGCGATCAGGAATCTATTAATTGGCTGGAAAGATGGAATCTCTCCGTTTGAGAATTTTACGGCCCATTGAACGTTTTTAATATTAGCTCGCGGTCAGGAATCTATGAATTTGCTGGAAAGATGGAATCTCTCCGTTTGAGAATTTTACGGCCCATTGAACGGTTTTAATATTAGCTCGCGATCAGGAATCTACTAATTTGCTGGAAAGATGGAATCTCTCCGTTTGAGAATTTTACGGCACATTGAACGTTTTTAATATTAGCTCGCGATCAGGAATCTATCAATTGGCTGAAAGATGGAATCTCTCCGTTTGAGAATTTTATGGCCCATTGAACGTTTTTAATATTAGCTCGCGATCAGGAATCTAATAATTGGCTGGAAAGATGGAATCTCTCCGTTTGAGAATTTTACGGCACATTGAACGTTTTTAATATTAGCTCGCGATCAGGAATCTACTAATTTGCTGGAAAGACGGAATCTCTCCGTTTGAGAAATTTACGGCACATTGAACGTTTTTAATATTAGCTCGCGATCAGGAATCTACTAATTGGCTGGAAAGATGGATCTCTCCGTTTGAGAATTTTACGGCCCATTGAACGTTTTTAATATTAGCTCGCGATCAGGAATCTATTAATTGGCTGGAAAGATGGAATCTCTCCGTTTGAGAATTTTACGGCACATTGAACGTTTTTAATATTAGCTCGCGATCAGGAATCTACTAATTGGCTGGAAAGATGGAATCTCTCCGTTTGAGAATTTTACGGCCCATTGAACGTTTTTAATATTAGCTCGCGATCAGGAATCTACTAATTTGGTGGAAAGATGGAATCTCTCCGTTTGAGAATTTTACGGCACATTGAACGTTTTTAATATTAGCTCGCGATCAGGAATCTATTAATTGGCTGGAAAGATGGAATCTCTCCGTTTGAGAATTTTATGGCCCATTGAACGTTTTTAATATTAGCTCGCGATCAGGAATCTACTAATTGGCTGGAAAGATGGAATCTCTCCGTTTGAGAATTTTACGGCACATTGAACGTTTTTAATATTATCTCGCGATCAGGAATCTACTAATTTGCTGCAAAGATGGAATCTCTCCGTTTGAGAATTTTACGGCACATTGAACGTTTTTAATATTAGCTCGCGATCAGGAATCTATTAATTGGCTGGAAGTTGGAATCTCTCCGTTTGAGAATTTTACGGCCCATTGAACGTTTTTTAATATTAGCTCGCGATCAGGAATCTATTAATTGGCTGGAAAGATGGAATCTCTCCGTTTGAGAATTTTACGGCCCATTGAACGTTTTTAATATTAGCTCGCGGTCAGGAATATATGAATTTGCTGGAAAGATGGAATCTCTCCGTTTGAGAATTTTACGGCACATTGAACGTTTTTTAATATTAGCTCGCGATCAGGAATCTATGAATTTGCTGGAAAGATGGAATCTCTCCGTTTGAGAATTTTACGGCACATTGAACGTTTTTAATATTAGCTCACGATCAGGAATCTACTAATTTGCTGGAAAGATGGAATCTCTCCGTTTGAGAATTTTACGGCACATTGAACGTTTTTAATATTAGCTCGCGATCAGGAATCTACTAATTTGCTGGAAAGATGGAATCTCTCCGTTTGAGAATTTTACGGCCCATTGAACGTTTTTAATATTAGCTCGCGATCAGGAATCTATTAATTGGCTGGAAAGATGGAATCTCTCCGTTTGAGAATTTTACGGCCCATTGAACGTTTTTAATATTAGCTCGCGGTCAGGAATCTATGAATTTGCTGGAAAGATGGAATCTCTCCGTTTGAGAATTTTACGGCCCATTGAACGGTTTTAATATTAACTCGCGATCAGGAATCTACTAATTTGGGGAAAGATGGAATCTCTCCGTTTGAGAATTTTACGGCACATTGAACGTTTTTAATATTAGCTCGCGATCAGGAATCTATTAATTGGCTGGAAAGTTGGAATCTCTCCGTTTGAGAATTTTACGGCCCATTGAACGTTTTTAATATTAGCTCGCGATCAGGAATCTATTAATTGGCTGGAAAGATGGAATCTCTCCGTTTGAGAATTTTACGGCCCATTGAACGTTTTTAATATTAGCTCGCGATCAGGAATCTCTTAATTGGCTGGAAAGATGGAATCTCTCCGTTTGAGAATTTTACGGCCCATTGAACGTTTTTAATATTAGCTCGCGGTCAGGAATATATGAATTTGCTGGAAAGATGGAATCTCTCCGTTTGAGAATTTTACGGCACATTGAACGTTTTTAATATTAGCTCGCGATCAGGAATCTATGAATTTGCTGGAAAGATGGAATCTCTCCGTTTGAGAATTTTACGGCACATTGAACGTTTTTAATATTAGCTCACGATCAGGAATCTACTAATTTGCTGGAAAGATGGAATCTCTCCGTTTGAGAATTTTACGGCACATTGAACGTTTTTAATATTAGCTCGCGATCAGGAATCTACTAATTTGCTGGAAAGATGGAATCTCTCCGTTTGAGAATTTTACGGCCCATTGAACGTTTTTAATATTAGCTCGCGATCAGGAATCTATTAATTGGCTGGAAGATGGAATCTCTCCGTTGAGAATTTTACGGCCCATTGAACGTTTTTAATATTAGCTCGCGGTCAGGAATCTATGAATTTGCTGGAAAGATGGAATCTCTCCGTTTGAGAATTTTACGGCCCATTGAACGGTTTTAATATTAACTCGCGATCAGGAATCTACTAATTTGGGGGAAAGATGGAATCTCTCCGTTTGAGAATTTTACGGCACATTGAACGTTTTTAAGATTAGCTCGCGGTCAGGAATCTATTAATTGGCTGGAAAGTTGGAATCTCTCCGTTTGAGAATTTTACGGCCCATTGAACGTTTTTAATATTAGCTCGCGATCAGGAATCTATTAATTGCCTGGAAAGATGGAATCTCTCCGTTTGAGAATTTTACGGCCCATTGAACGTTTTTAATATTAGCTCGCGGTCAGGAATATATGAATTTGCTGGAAAGATGGAATCTCTCCGTTTGAGAATTTTACGGCACATTGAACGTTTTTAATATTAGCTCGCGATCAGGAACCTATGAATTTGCTGGAAAGATGGAATCTCTCCGTTTGAGAATTTTACGGCACATTGAACGTTTTTAATATTAGCTCACGACCAGGAATC
>JAOWCC010000281.1:0-35894 GCA_030867875.1 Actinernus sp. WN-2022
CAACAAGTACGCATTAATTTACTTGTGTAACCTAAATTTCAAAGTGGCGCCATTTCTCGACCTTTTAATGGATTTCGATGCACTATACGGCAATACAACGGCCTCTTCCTGTACTTTCAGACTGGCGTGCCAGTTTTGCCCTATTTGGAGTAGAAAACCCGAAAATGTGTTTTTTGTAACCTAACCTTAATCTCTCAAAGTTACTTGTGTACCCTAATATCTTCAAAGTGGCGCCATTTCTCGAGCTTTCAATGGATTTCGATGCACTATACGGCAATACAACGTTCTCTTCATGTAGATTGCGTTTAATGGATGGAAGTTTCCTGTATTTTGAGTAACAATACCAGAAAATGGCCTTTTTCTAACCTAAGCATAACCTCTAGGTCTCAAATAAAGAAATTATGGGATAGATCTCACACAAGTAAATTATGGGATAGAAAGGCCATTAAAGTCTTCAACTGTCATTTGCCGTTTCAAGAAAACGGCAAAAACACGAGTTACTGGCTTTTAAAGCTAAAGGCACACAAGAATTCTTGTGTGCCTTTAAGCTTTAAAAGCCAGTTACTCGTGTTTTTGCCGCTTTCTTGAAAGGGCAAATGACAGTTTACGACTTTTCTGGCCTTTCTTTCCAATAATTGATCTGTAGGTATTTTATGAGGGTGGTGTGGGGTGGGGAGGAGTAGTTCAAAAAATTTCGCGAAAAACCAACTTTGCCTGACGTATGGCGCAACGATTTGCTTAGTGAAAGATGTACATTTTCCACTAGGTCTGAGAAAAAAGGTGCATTTTTGGGATGAAAACGTTGAAAAGTGAGTTACTGGCTTTTAAAGCCAACAAGTACGCATTAATTTACTTGTGTAACCTAAATTTCAAAGTGGCGCCATTTCTCGACCTTTTAATGGATTTCGATGCACTATACGGCAATACAACGGCCTCTTCCTGTACTTTCAGACTGGCGTGCCAGTTTTGCCCTATTTGGAGTAGAAAACCCGAAAATGTGTTTTTTGTAACCTAACCTTAATCTCTCAAAGTTACTTGTGTACCCTAATATCTTCAAAGTGGCGCCATTTCTCGAGCTTTCAATGGATTTCGATGCACTATACGGCAATACAACGTTCTCTTCATGTAGATTGCGTTTAATGGATGGAAGTTTCCTGTATTTTGAGTAACAATACCAGAAAATGGCCTTTTTCTAACCTAAGCATAACCTCTAGGTCTCAAATAAAGAAATTATGGGATAGATCTCACACAAGTAAATTATGGGATAGAAAGGCCATTAAAGTCTTCAACTGTCATTTGCCGTTTCAAGAAAACGGCAAAAACACGAGTTACTGGCTTTTAAAGCTAAAGGCACACAAGATCTAGCATGTTTTCACAAAAGGGGGTTTTAGGTTCTAGGGCTCCTTTTGTGGAAACAGCGTAGATCTTGTGTGCCTTTAAGCTTTAAAAGCCAGTTACTCGTGTTTTTGCCGCTTTCTTGAAAGGGCAAATGACAGTTTACGACTTTTCTGGCCTTTCTTTCCAATAATTGATCTGTAGGTATTTTATGAGGGTGGTGTGGGGTGGGGAGGAGTAGTTCAAAAAATTTCGCGAAAAACCAACTTTGCCTGACGTATGGCGCAACGATTTGCTTAGTGAAAGATGTACATTTTCCACTAGGTCTGAGAAAAAAGGTGCATTTTTGGGATGAAAACGTTGAAAAGTGAGTTACTGGCTTTTAAAGCCAACAAGTACGCATTAATTTACTTGTGTAACCTAAATTTCAAAGTGGCGCCATTTCTCGACCTTTTAATGGATTTCGATGCACTATACGGCAATACAACGGCCTCTTCCTGTACTTTCAGACTGGCGTGCCAGTTTTTGCCCTATTTGGAGTAGAAAACCCGAAAATGTGTTTTTTGTAACCTAACCTTAATCTCTCAAAGTTACTTGTGTACCCTAATATCTTCAAAGTGGCGCCATTTCTCGAGCTTTCAATGGATTTCGATGCACTATACGGCAATACAACGTTCTCTTCATGTAGATTGCGTTTAATGGATGGAAGTTTCCTGTATTTTGAGTAACAATACCAGAAAATGGCCTTTTTCTAACCTAAGCATAACCTCTAGGTCTCAAATAAAGAAATTATGGGATAGATCTCACACAAGTAAATTATGGGATAGAAAGGCCATTAAAGTCTTCAACTGTCATTTGCCGTTTCAAGAAAACGGCAAAAACACGAGTTACTGGCTTTTAAAGCTAAAGGCACACAAGATCTAGCATGTTTTCACAAAAGGGGGTTTTAGGTTCTAGGGCTCCTTTTGTGGAAACAGCGTAGATCTTGTGTGCCTTTAAGCTTTAAAAGCCAGTTACTCGTGTTTTTGCCGCTTTCTTGAAAGGGCAAATGACAGTTTACGACTTTTCTGGCCTTTCTTTCCAATAATTGATCTGTAGGTATTTTATGAGGGTGGTGTGGGGTGGGGAGGAGTAGTTCAAAAAATTTCGCGAAAAACCAACTTTGCCTGACGTATGGCGCAACGATTTGCTTAGTGAAAGATGTACATTTTCCACTAGGTCTGAGAAAAAAGGTGCATTTTTGGGATGAAAACGTTGAAAAGTGAGTTACTGGCTTTTAAAGCCAACAAGTACGCATTAATTTACTTGTGTAACCTAAATTTCAAAGTGGCGCCATTTCTCGACCTTTTAATGGATTTCGATGCACTATACGGCAATACAACGGCCTCTTCCTGTACTTTCAGACTGGCGTGCCAGTTTTGCCCTATTTGGAGTAGAAAACCCGAAAATGTGTTTTTTGTAACCTAACCTTAATCTCTCAAAGTTACTTGTGTACCCTAATATCTTCAAAGTGGCGCCATTTCTCGAGCTTTCAATGGATTTCGATGCACTATACGGCAATACAACGTTCTCTTCATGTAGATTGCGTTTAATGGATGGAAGTTTCCTGTATTTTGAGTAACAATACCAGAAAATGGCCTTTTTCTAACCTAAGCATAACCTCTAGGTCTCAAATAAAGAAATTATGGGATAGATCTCACACAAGTAAATTATGGGATAGAAAGGCCATTAAAGTCTTCAACTGTCATTTGCCGTTTCAAGAAAACGGCAAAAACACGAGTTACTGGCTTTTAAAGCTAAAGGCACACAAGATCTAGCATGTTTTCACAAAAGGGGGTTTTAGGTTCTAGGGCTCCTTTTGTGGAAACAGCGTAGATCTTGTGTGCCTTTAAGCTTTAAAAGCCAGTTACTCGTGTTTTTGCCGCTTTCTTGAAAGGGCAAATGACAGTTTACGACTTTTCTGGCCTTTCTTTCCAATAATTGATCTGTAGGTATTTTATGAGGGTGGTGTGGGGTGGGGAGGAGTAGTTCAAAAAATTTCGCGAAAAACCAACTTTGCCTGACGTATGGCGCAACGATTTGCTTAGTGAAAGATGTACATTTTCCACTAGGTCTGAGAAAAAAGGTGCATTTTTGGGATGAAAACGTTGAAAAGTGAGTTACTGGCTTTTAAAGCCAACAAGTACGCATTAATTTACTTGTGTAACCTAAATTTCAAAGTGGCGCCATTTCTCGACCTTTTAATGGATTTCGATGCACTATACGGCAATACAACGGCCTCTTCCTGTACTTTCAGACTGGCGTGCCAGTTTTGCCCTATTTGGAGTAGAAAACCCGAAAATGTGTTTTTTGTAACCTAACCTTAATCTCTCAAAGTTACTTGTGTACCCTAATATCTTCAAAGTGGCGCCATTTCTCGAGCTTTCAATGGATTTCGATGCACTATACGGCAATACAACGTTCTCTTCATGTAGATTGCGTTTAATGGATGGAAGTTTCCTGTATTTTGAGTAACAATACCAGAAAATGGCCTTTTTCTAACCTAAGCATAACCTCTAGGTCTCAAATAAAGAAATTATGGGATAGATCTCACACAAGTAAATTATGGGATAGAAAGGCCATTAAAGTCTTCAACTGTCATTTGCCGTTTCAAGAAAACGGCAAAAACACGAGTTACTGGCTTTTAAAGCTAAAGGCACACAAGATCTAGCATGTTTTCACAAAAGGGGGTTTTAGGTTCTAGGGCTCCTTTTGTGGAAACAGCGTAGATCTTGTGTGCCTTTAAGCTTTAAAAGCCAGTTACTCGTGTTTTTGCCGCTTTCTTGAAAGGGCAAATGACAGTTTACGACTTTTCTGGCCTTTCTTTCCAATAATTGATCTGTAGGTATTTTATGAGGGTGGTGTGGGGTGGGGAGGAGTAGTTCAAAAAATTTCGCGAAAAACCAACTTTGCCTGACGTATGGCGCAACGATTTGCTTAGTGAAAGATGTACATTTTCCACTAGGTCTGAGAAAAAAGGTGCATTTTTGGGATGAAAACGTTGAAAAGTGAGTTACTGGCTTTTAAAGCCAACAAGTACGCATTAATTTACTTGTGTAACCTAAATTTCAAAGTGGCGCCATTTCTCGACCTTTTAATGGATTTCGATGCACTATACGGCAATACAACGGCCTCTTCCTGTACTTTCAGACTGGCGTGCCAGTTTTGCCCTATTTGGAGTAGAAAACCCGAAAATGTGTTTTTTGTAACCTAACCTTAATCTCTCAAAGTTACTTGTGTACCCTAATATCTTCAAAGTGGCGCCATTTCTCGAGCTTTCAATGGATTTCGATGCACTATACGGCAATACAACGTTCTCTTCATGTAGATTGCGTTTAATGGATGGAAGTTTCCTGTATTTTGAGTAACAATACCAGAAAATGGCCTTTTTCTAACCTAAGCATAACCTCTAGGTCTCAAATAAAGAAATTATGGGATAGATCTCACACAAGTAAATTATGGGATAGAAAGGCCATTAAAGTCTTCAACTGTCATTTGCCGTTTCAAGAAAACGGCAAAAACACGAGTTACTGGCTTTTAAAGCTAAAGGCACACAAGAATTCTTGTGTGCCTTTAAGCTTTAAAAGCCAGTTACTCGTGTTTTTGCCGCTTTCTTGAAAGGGCAAATGACAGTTTACGACTTTTCTGGCCTTTCTTTCCAATAATTGATCTGTAGGTATTTTATGAGGGTGGTGTGGGGTGGGGAGGAGTAGTTCAAAAAATTTCGCGAAAAACCAACTTTGCCTGACGTATGGCGCAACGATTTGCTTAGTGAAAGATGTACATTTTCCACTAGGTCTGAGAAAAAAGGTGCATTTTTGGGATGAAAACGTTGAAAAGTGAGTTACTGGCTTTTAAAGCCAACAAGTACGCATTAATTTACTTGTGTAACCTAAATTTCAAAGTGGCGCCATTTCTCGACCTTTTAATGGATTTCGATGCACTATACGGCAATACAACGGCCTCTTCCTGTACTTTCAGACTGGCGTGCCAGTTTTGCCCTATTTGGAGTAGAAAACCCGAAAATGTGTTTTTTGTAACCTAACCTTAATCTCTCAAAGTTACTTGTGTACCCTAATATCTTCAAAGTGGCGCCATTTCTCGAGCTTTCAATGGATTTCGATGCACTATACGGCAATACAACGTTCTCTTCATGTAGATTGCGTTTAATGGATGGAAGTTTCCTGTATTTTGAGTAACAATACCAGAAAATGGCCTTTTTCTAACCTAAGCATAACCTCTAGGTCTCAAATAAAGAAATTATGGGATAGATCTCACACAAGTAAATTATGGGATAGAAAGGCCATTAAAGTCTTCAACTGTCATTTGCCGTTTCAAGAAAACGGCAAAAACACGAGTTACTGGCTTTTAAAGCTAAAGGCACACAAGATCTAGCATGTTTTCACAAAAGGGGGTTTTAGGTTCTAGGGCTCCTTTTGTGGAAACAGCGTAGATCTTGTGTGCCTTTAAGCTTTAAAAGCCAGTTACTCGTGTTTTTGCCGCTTTCTTGAAAGGGCAAATGACAGTTTACGACTTTTCTGGCCTTTCTTTCCAATAATTGATCTGTAGGTATTTTATGAGGGTGGTGTGGGGTGGGGAGGAGTAGTTCAAAAAATTTCGCGAAAAACCAACTTTGCCTGACGTATGGCGCAACGATTTGCTTAGTGAAAGATGTACATTTTCCACTAGGTCTGAGAAAAAAGGTGCATTTTTGGGATGAAAACGTTGAAAAGTGAGTTACTGGCTTTTAAAGCCAACAAGTACGCATTAATTTACTTGTGTAACCTAAATTTCAAAGTGGCGCCATTTCTCGACCTTTTAATGGATTTCGATGCACTATACGGCAATACAACGGCCTCTTCCTGTACTTTCAGACTGGCGTGCCAGTTTTGCCCTATTTGGAGTAGAAAACCCGAAAATGTGTTTTTTGTAACCTAACCTTAATCTCTCAAAGTTACTTGTGTACCCTAATATCTTCAAAGTGGCGCCATTTCTCGAGCTTTCAATGGATTTCGATGCACTATACGGCAATACAACGTTCTCTTCATGTAGATTGCGTTTAATGGATGGAAGTTTCCTGTATTTTGAGTAACAATACCAGAAAATGGCCTTTTTCTAACCTAAGCATAACCTCTAGGTCTCAAATAAAGAAATTATGGGATAGATCTCACACAAGTAAATTATGGGATAGAAAGGCCATTAAAGTCTTCAACTGTCATTTGCCGTTTCAAGAAAACGGCAAAAACACGAGTTACTGGCTTTTAAAGCTAAAGGCACACAAGATCTAGCATGTTTTCACAAAAGGGGGTTTTAGGTTCTAGGGCTCCTTTTGTGGAAACAGCGTAGATCTTGTGTGCCTTTAAGCTTTAAAAGCCAGTTACTCGTGTTTTTGCCGCTTTCTTGAAAGGGCAAATGACAGTTTACGACTTTTCTGGCCTTTCTTTCCAATAATTGATCTGTAGGTATTTTATGAGGGTGGTGTGGGGTGGGGAGGAGTAGTTCAAAAAATTTCGCGAAAAACCAACTTTGCCTGACGTATGGCGCAACGATTTGCTTAGTGAAAGATGTACATTTTCCACTAGGTCTGAGAAAAAAGGTGCATTTTTGGGATGAAAACGTTGAAAAGTGAGTTACTGGCTTTTAAAGCCAACAAGTACGCATTAATTTACTTGTGTAACCTAAATTTCAAAGTGGCGCCATTTCTCGACCTTTTAATGGATTTCGATGCACTATACGGCAATACAACGGCCTCTTCCTGTACTTTCAGACTGGCGTGCCAGTTTTGCCCTATTTGGAGTAGAAAACCCGAAAATGTGTTTTTTGTAACCTAACCTTAATCTCTCAAAGTTACTTGTGTACCCTAATATCTTCAAAGTGGCGCCATTTCTCGAGCTTTCAATGGATTTCGATGCACTATACGGCAATACAACGTTCTCTTCATGTAGATTGCGTTTAATGGATGGAAGTTTCCTGTATTTTGAGTAACAATACCAGAAAATGGCCTTTTTCTAACCTAAGCATAACCTCTAGGTCTCAAATAAAGAAATTATGGGATAGATCTCACACAAGTAAATTATGGGATAGAAAGGCCATTAAAGTCTTCAACTGTCATTTGCCGTTTCAAGAAAACGGCAAAAACACGAGTTACTGGCTTTTAAAGCTAAAGGCACACAAGATCTAGCATGTTTTCACAAAAGGGGGTTTTAGGTTCTAGGGCTCCTTTTGTGGAAACAGCGTAGATCTTGTGTGCCTTTAAGCTTTAAAAGCCAGTTACTCGTGTTTTTGCCGCTTTCTTGAAAGGGCAAATGACAGTTTACGACTTTTCTGGCCTTTCTTTCCAATAATTGATCTGTAGGTATTTTATGAGGGTGGTGTGGGGTGGGGAGGAGTAGTTCAAAAAATTTCGCGAAAAACCAACTTTGCCTGACGTATGGCGCAACGATTTGCTTAGTGAAAGATGTACATTTTCCACTAGGTCTGAGAAAAAAGGTGCATTTTTGGGATGAAAACGTTGAAAAGTGAGTTACTGGCTTTTAAAGCCAACAAGTACGCATTAATTTACTTGTGTAACCTAAATTTCAAAGTGGCGCCATTTCTCGACCTTTTAATGGAT
This sequence comes from Actinernus sp. WN-2022, assembly GCA_030867875.1. Taxonomy (NCBI): domain Eukaryota; kingdom Metazoa; phylum Cnidaria; class Anthozoa; order Actiniaria; family Actinernidae; genus Actinernus; species Actinernus sp. WN-2022. The sequence continues at coordinate 7,988 of JAOWCC010000281.1, forward strand.
TTCGATGCACTATACGGCAATACAACGGCCTCTTCCTGTACTTTCAGACTGGCGTGCCAGTTTTGCCCTATTTGGAGTAGAAAACCCGAAAATGTGTTTTTTGTAACCTAACCTTAATCTCTCAAAGTTACTTGTGTACCCTAATATCTTCAAAGTGGCGCCATTTCTCGAGCTTTCAATGGATTTCGATGCACTATACGGCAATACAACGTTCTCTTCATGTAGATTGCGTTTAATGGATGGAAGTTTCCTGTATTTTGAGTAACAATACCAGAAAATGGCCTTTTTCTAACCTAAGCATAACCTCTAGGTCTCAAATAAAGAAATTATGGGATAGATCTCACACAAGTAAATTATGGGATAGAAAGGCCATTAAAGTCTTCAACTGTCATTTGCCGTTTCAAGAAAACGGCAAAAACACGAGTTACTGGCTTTTAAAGCTAAAGGCACACAAGATCTAGCATGTTTTCACAAAAGGGGGTTTTAGGTTCTAGGGCTCCTTTTGTGGAAACAGCGTAGATCTTGTGTGCCTTTAAGCTTTAAAAGCCAGTTACTCGTGTTTTTGCCGCTTTCTTGAAAGGGCAAATGACAGTTTACGACTTTTCTGGCCTTTCTTTCCAATAATTGATCTGTAGGTATTTTATGAGGGTGGTGTGGGGTGGGGAGGAGTAGTTCAAAAAATTTCGCGAAAAACCAACTTTGCCTGACGTATGGCGCAACGATTTGCTTAGTGAAAGATGTACATTTTCCACTAGGTCTGAGAAAAAAGGTGCATTTTTGGGATGAAAACGTTGAAAAGTGAGTTACTGGCTTTTAAAGCCAACAAGTACGCATTAATTTACTTGTGTAACCTAAATTTCAAAGTGGCGCCATTTCTCGACCTTTTAATGGATTTCGATGCACTATACGGCAATACAACGGCCTCTTCCTGTACTTTCAGACTGGCGTGCCAGTTTTGCCCTATTTGGAGTAGAAAACCCGAAAATGTGTTTTTTGTAACCTAACCTTAATCTCTCAAAGTTACTTGTGTACCCTAATATCTTCAAAGTGGCGCCATTTCTCGAGCTTTCAATGGATTTCGATGCACTATACGGCAATACAACGTTCTCTTCATGTAGATTGCGTTTAATGGATGGAAGTTTCCTGTATTTTGAGTAACAATACCAGAAAATGGCCTTTTTCTAACCTAAGCATAACCTCTAGGTCTCAAATAAAGAAATTATGGGATAGATCTCACACAAGTAAATTATGGGATAGAAAGGCCATTAAAGTCTTCAACTGTCATTTGCCGTTTCAAGAAAACGGCAAAAACACGAGTTACTGGCTTTTAAAGCTAAAGGCACACAAGATCTAGCATGTTTTCACAAAAGGGGGTTTTAGGTTCTAGGGCTCCTTTTGTGGAAACAGCGTAGATCTTGTGTGCCTTTAAGCTTTAAAAGCCAGTTACTCGTGTTTTTGCCGCTTTCTTGAAAGGGCAAATGACAGTTTACGACTTTTCTGGCCTTTCTTTCCAATAATTGATCTGTAGGTATTTTATGAGGGTGGTGTGGGGTGGGGAGGAGTAGTTCAAAAAATTTCGCGAAAAACCAACTTTGCCTGACGTATGGCGCAACGATTTGCTTAGTGAAAGATGTACATTTTCCACTAGGTCTGAGAAAAAAGGTGCATTTTTGGGATGAAAACGTTGAAAAGTGAGTTACTGGCTTTTAAAGCCAACAAGTACGCATTAATTTACTTGTGTAACCTAAATTTCAAAGTGGCGCCATTTCTCGACCTTTTAATGGATTTCGATGCACTATACGGCAATACAACGGCCTCTTCCTGTACTTTCAGACTGGCGTGCCAGTTTTGCCCTATTTGGAGTAGAAAACCCGAAAATGTGTTTTTTGTAACCTAACCTTAATCTCTCAAAGTTACTTGTGTACCCTAATATCTTCAAAGTGGCGCCATTTCTCGAGCTTTCAATGGATTTCGATGCACTATACGGCAATACAACGTTCTCTTCATGTAGATTGCGTTTAATGGATGGAAGTTTCCTGTATTTTGAGTAACAATACCAGAAAATGGCCTTTTTCTAACCTAAGCATAACCTCTAGGTCTCAAATAAAGAAATTATGGGATAGATCTCACACAAGTAAATTATGGGATAGAAAGGCCATTAAAGTCTTCAACTGTCATTTGCCGTTTCAAGAAAACGGCAAAAACACGAGTTACTGGCTTTTAAAGCTAAAGGCACACAAGATCTAGCATGTTTTCACAAAAGGGGGTTTTAGGTTCTAGGGCTCCTTTTGTGGAAACAGCGTAGATCTTGTGTGCCTTTAAGCTTTAAAAGCCAGTTACTCGTGTTTTTGCCGCTTTCTTGAAAGGGCAAATGACAGTTTACGACTTTTCTGGCCTTTCTTTCCAATAATTGATCTGTAGGTATTTTATGAGGGTGGTGTGGGGTGGGGAGGAGTAGTTCAAAAAATTTCGCGAAAAACCAACTTTGCCTGACGTATGGCGCAACGATTTGCTTAGTGAAAGATGTACATTTTCCACTAGGTCTGAGAAAAAAGGTGCATTTTTGGGATGAAAACGTTGAAAAGTGAGTTACTGGCTTTTAAAGCCAACAAGTACGCATTAATTTACTTGTGTAACCTAAATTTCAAAGTGGCGCCATTTCTCGACCTTTTAATGGATTTCGATGCACTATACGGCAATACAACGGCCTCTTCCTGTACTTTCAGACTGGCGTGCCAGTTTTGCCCTATTTGGAGTAGAAAACCCGAAAATGTGTTTTTTGTAACCTAACCTTAATCTCTCAAAGTTACTTGTGTACCCTAATATCTTCAAAGTGGCGCCATTTCTCGAGCTTTCAATGGATTTCGATGCACTATACGGCAATACAACGTTCTCTTCATGTAGATTGCGTTTAATGGATGGAAGTTTCCTGTATTTTGAGTAACAATACCAGAAAATGGCCTTTTTCTAACCTAAGCATAACCTCTAGGTCTCAAATAAAGAAATTATGGGATAGATCTCACACAAGTAAATTATGGGATAGAAAGGCCATTAAAGTCTTCAACTGTCATTTGCCGTTTCAAGAAAACGGCAAAAACACGAGTTACTGGCTTTTAAAGCTAAAGGCACACAAGAATTCTTGTGTGCCTTTAAGCTTTAAAAGCCAGTTACTCGTGTTTTTGCCGCTTTCTTGAAAGGGCAAATGACAGTTTACGACTTTTCTGGCCTTTCTTTCCAATAATTGATCTGTAGGTATTTTATGAGGGTGGTGTGGGGTGGGGAGGAGTAGTTCAAAAAATTTCGCGAAAAACCAACTTTGCCTGACGTATGGCGCAACGATTTGCTTAGTGAAAGATGTACATTTTCCACTAGGTCTGAGAAAAAAGGTGCATTTTTGGGATGAAAACGTTGAAAAGTGAGTTACTGGCTTTTAAAGCCAACAAGTACGCATTAATTTACTTGTGTAACCTAAATTTCAAAGTGGCGCCATTTCTCGACCTTTTAATGGATTTCGATGCACTATACGGCAATACAACGGCCTCTTCCTGTACTTTCAGACTGGCGTGCCAGTTTTGCCCTATTTGGAGTAGAAAACCCGAAAATGTGTTTTTTGTAACCTAACCTTAATCTCTCAAAGTTACTTGTGTACCCTAATATCTTCAAAGTGGCGCCATTTCTCGAGCTTTCAATGGATTTCGATGCACTATACGGCAATACAACGTTCTCTTCATGTAGATTGCGTTTAATGGATGGAAGTTTCCTGTATTTTGAGTAACAATACCAGAAAATGGCCTTTTTCTAACCTAAGCATAACCTCTAGGTCTCAAATAAAGAAATTATGGGATAGATCTCACACAAGTAAATTATGGGATAGAAAGGCCATTAAAGTCTTCAACTGTCATTTGCCGTTTCAAGAAAACGGCAAAAACACGAGTTACTGGCTTTTAAAGCTAAAGGCACACAAGATCTAGCATGTTTTCACAAAAGGGGGTTTTAGGTTCTAGGGCTCCTTTTGTGGAAACAGCGTAGATCTTGTGTGCCTTTAAGCTTTAAAAGCCAGTTACTCGTGTTTTTGCCGCTTTCTTGAAAGGGCAAATGACAGTTTACGACTTTTCTGGCCTTTCTTTCCAATAATTGATCTGTAGGTATTTTATGAGGGTGGTGTGGGGTGGGGAGGAGTAGTTCAAAAAATTTCGCGAAAAACCAACTTTGCCTGACGTATGGCGCAACGATTTGCTTAGTGAAAGATGTACATTTTCCACTAGGTCTGAGAAAAAAGGTGCATTTTTGGGATGAAAACGTTGAAAAGTGAGTTACTGGCTTTTAAAGCCAACAAGTACGCATTAATTTACTTGTGTAACCTAAATTTCAAAGTGGCGCCATTTCTCGACCTTTTAATGGATTTCGATGCACTATACGGCAATACAACGGCCTCTTCCTGTACTTTCAGACTGGCGTGCCAGTTTTGCCCTATTTGGAGTAGAAAACCCGAAAATGTGTTTTTTGTAACCTAACCTTAATCTCTCAAAGTTACTTGTGTACCCTAATATCTTCAAAGTGGCGCCATTTCTCGAGCTTTCAATGGATTTCGATGCACTATACGGCAATACAACGTTCTCTTCATGTAGATTGCGTTTAATGGATGGAAGTTTCCTGTATTTTGAGTAACAATACCAGAAAATGGCCTTTTTCTAACCTAAGCATAACCTCTAGGTCTCAAATAAAGAAATTATGGGATAGATCTCACACAAGTAAATTATGGGATAGAAAGGCCATTAAAGTCTTCAACTGTCATTTGCCGTTTCAAGAAAACGGCAAAAACACGAGTTACTGGCTTTTAAAGCTAAAGGCACACAAGATCTAGCATGTTTTCACAAAAGGGGGTTTTAGGTTCTAGGGCTCCTTTTGTGGAAACAGCGTAGATCTTGTGTGCCTTTAAGCTTTAAAAGCCAGTTACTCGTGTTTTTGCCGCTTTCTTGAAAGGGCAAATGACAGTTTACGACTTTTCTGGCCTTTCTTTCCAATAATTGATCTGTAGGTATTTTATGAGGGTGGTGTGGGGTGGGGAGGAGTAGTTCAAAAAATTTCGCGAAAAACCAACTTTGCCTGACGTATGGCGCAACGATTTGCTTAGTGAAAGATGTACATTTTCCACTAGGTCTGAGAAAAAAGGTGCATTTTTGGGATGAAAACGTTGAAAAGTGAGTTACTGGCTTTTAAAGCCAACAAGTACGCATTAATTTACTTGTGTAACCTAAATTTCAAAGTGGCGCCATTTCTCGACCTTTTAATGGATTTCGATGCACTATACGGCAATACAACGGCCTCTTCCTGTACTTTCAGACTGGCGTGCCAGTTTTGCCCTATTTGGAGTAGAAAACCCGAAAATGTGTTTTTTGTAACCTAACCTTAATCTCTCAAAGTTACTTGTGTACCCTAATATCTTCAAAGTGGCGCCATTTCTCGAGCTTTCAATGGATTTCGATGCACTATACGGCAATACAACGTTCTCTTCATGTAGATTGCGTTTAATGGATGGAAGTTTCCTGTATTTTGAGTAACAATACCAGAAAATGGCCTTTTTCTAACCTAAGCATAACCTCTAGGTCTCAAATAAAGAAATTATGGGATAGATCTCACACAAGTAAATTATGGGATAGAAAGGCCATTAAAGTCTTCAACTGTCATTTGCCGTTTCAAGAAAACGGCAAAAACACGAGTTACTGGCTTTTAAAGCTAAAGGCACACAAGATCTAGCATGTTTTCACAAAAGGGGGTTTTAGGTTCTAGGGCTCCTTTTGTGGAAACAGCGTAGATCTTGTGTGCCTTTAAGCTTTAAAAGCCAGTTACTCGTGTTTTTGCCGCTTTCTTGAAAGGGCAAATGACAGTTTACGACTTTTCTGGCCTTTCTTTCCAATAATTGATCTGTAGGTATTTTATGAGGGTGGTGTGGGGTGGGGAGGAGTAGTTCAAAAAATTTCGCGAAAAACCAACTTTGCCTGACGTATGGCGCAACGATTTGCTTAGTGAAAGATGTACATTTTCCACTAGGTCTGAGAAAAAAGGTGCATTTTTGGGATGAAAACGTTGAAAAGTGAGTTACTGGCTTTTAAAGCCAACAAGTACGCATTAATTTACTTGTGTAACCTAAATTTCAAAGTGGCGCCATTTCTCGACCTTTTAATGGATTTCGATGCACTATACGGCAATACAACGGCCTCTTCCTGTACTTTCAGACTGGCGTGCCAGTTTTGCCCTATTTGGAGTAGAAAACCCGAAAATGTGTTTTTTGTAACCTAACCTTAATCTCTCAAAGTTACTTGTGTACCCTAATATCTTCAAAGTGGCGCCATTTCTCGAGCTTTCAATGGATTTCGATGCACTATACGGCAATACAACGTTCTCTTCATGTAGATTGCGTTTAATGGATGGAAGTTTCCTGTATTTTGAGTAACAATACCAGAAAATGGCCTTTTTCTAACCTAAGCATAACCTCTAGGTCTCAAATAAAGAAATTATGGGATAGATCTCACACAAGTAAATTATGGGATAGAAAGGCCATTAAAGTCTTCAACTGTCATTTGCCGTTTCAAGAAAACGGCAAAAACACGAGTTACTGGCTTTTAAAGCTAAAGGCACACAAGATCTAGCATGTTTTCACAAAAGGGGGTTTTAGGTTCTAGGGCTCCTTTTGTGGAAACAGCGTAGATCTTGTGTGCCTTTAAGCTTTAAAAGCCAGTTACTCGTGTTTTTGCCGCTTTCTTGAAAGGGCAAATGACAGTTTACGACTTTTCTGGCCTTTCTTTCCAATAATTGATCTGTAGGTATTTTATGAGGGTGGTGTGGGGTGGGGAGGAGTAGTTCAAAAAATTTCGCGAAAAACCAACTTTGCCTGACGTATGGCGCAACGATTTGCTTAGTGAAAGATGTACATTTTCCACTAGGTCTGAGAAAAAAGGTGCATTTTTGGGATGAAAACGTTGAAAAGTGAGTTACTGGCTTTTAAAGCCAACAAGTACGCATTAATTTACTTGTGTAACCTAAATTTCAAAGTGGCGCCATTTCTCGACCTTTTAATGGATTTCGATGCACTATACGGCAATACAACGGCCTCTTCCTGTACTTTCAGACTGGCGTGCCAGTTTTGCCCTATTTGGAGTAGAAAACCCGAAAATGTGTTTTTTGTAACCTAACCTTAATCTCTCAAAGTTACTTGTGTACCCTAATATCTTCAAAGTGGCGCCATTTCTCGAGCTTTCAATGGATTTCGATGCACTATACGGCAATACAACGTTCTCTTCATGTAGATTGCGTTTAATGGATGGAAGTTTCCTGTATTTTGAGTAACAATACCAGAAAATGGCCTTTTTCTAACCTAAGCATAACCTCTAGGTCTCAAATAAAGAAATTATGGGATAGATCTCACACAAGTAAATTATGGGATAGAAAGGCCATTAAAGTCTTCAACTGTCATTTGCCGTTTCAAGAAAACGGCAAAAACACGAGTTACTGGCTTTTAAAGCTAAAGGCACACAAGAATCTTGTGTGCCTTTAAGCTTTAAAAGCCAGTTACTCGTGTTTTTGCCGCTTTCTTGAAAGGGCAAATGACAGTTTACGACTTTTCTGGCCTTTCTTTCCAATAATTGATCTGTAGGTATTTTATGAGGGTGGTGTGGGGTGGGGAGGAGTAGTTCAAAAAATTTCGCGAAAAACCAACTTTGCCTGACGTATGGCGCAACGATTTGCTTAGTGAAAGATGTACATTTTCCACTAGGTCTGAGAAAAAAGGTGCATTTTTGGGATGAAAACGTTGAAAAGTGAGTTACTGGCTTTTAAAGCCAACAAGTACGCATTAATTTACTTGTGTAACCTAAATTTCAAAGTGGCGCCATTTCTCGACCTTTTAATGGATTTCGATGCACTATACGGCAATACAACGGCCTCTTCCTGTACTTTCAGACTGGCGTGCCAGTTTTGCCCTATTTGGAGTAGAAAACCCGAAAATGTGTTTTTTGTAACCTAACCTTAATCTCTCAAAGTTACTTGTGTACCCTAATATCTTCAAAGTGGCGCCATTTCTCGAGCTTTCAATGGATTTCGATGCACTATACGGCAATACAACGTTCTCTTCATGTAGATTGCGTTTAATGGATGGAAGTTTCCTGTATTTTGAGTAACAATACCAGAAAATGGCCTTTTTCTAACCTAAGCATAACCTCTAGGTCTCAAATAAAGAAATTATGGGATAGATCTCACACAAGTAAATTATGGGATAGAAAGGCCATTAAAGTCTTCAACTGTCATTTGCCGTTTCAAGAAAACGGCAAAAACACGAGTTACTGGCTTTTAAAGCTAAAGGCACACAAGAATTCTTGTGTGCCTTTAAGCTTTAAAAGCCAGTTACTCGTGTTTTTGCCGCTTTCTTGAAAGGGCAAATGACAGTTTACGACTTTTCTGGCCTTTCTTTCCAATAATTGATCTGTAGGTATTTTATGAGGGTGGTGTGGGGTGGGGAGGAGTAGTTCAAAAAATTTCGCGAAAAACCAACTTTGCCTGACGTATGGCGCAACGATTTGCTTAGTGAAAGATGTACATTTTCCACTAGGTCTGAGAAAAAAGGTGCATTTTTGGGATGAAAACGTTGAAAAGTGAGTTACTGGCTTTTAAAGCCAACAAGTACGCATTAATTTACTTGTGTAACCTAAATTTCAAAGTGGCGCCATTTCTCGACCTTTTAATGGATTTCGATGCACTATACGGCAATACAACGGCCTCTTCCTGTACGTTCAGACTGGCGTGCCAGTTTTGCCCTATTTGGAGTAGAAAACCCGAAAATGTGTTTTTTGTAACCTAACCTTAATCTCTCAAAGTTACTTGTGTACCCTAATATCTTCAAAGTGGCGCCATTTCTCGAGCTTTCAATGGATTTCGATGCACTATACGGCAATACAACGTTCTCTTCATGTAGATTGCGTTTAATGGATGGAAGTTTCCTGTATTTTGAGTAACAATACCAGAAAATGGCCTTTTTCTAACCTAAGCATAACCTCTAGGTCTCAAATAAAGAAATTATGGGATAGATCTCACACAAGTAAATTATGGGATAGAAAGGCCATTAAAGTCTTCAACTGTCATTTGCCGTTTCAAGAAAACGGCAAAAACACGAGTTACTGGCTTTTAAAGCTAAAGGCACACAAGATCTAGCATGTTTTCACAAAAGGGGGTTTTAGGTTCTAGGGCTCCTTTTGTGGAAACAGCGTAGATCTTGTGTGCCTTTAAGCTTTAAAAGCCAGTTACTCGTGTTTTTGCCGCTTTCTTGAAAGGGCAAATGACAGTTTACGACTTTTCTGGCCTTTCTTTCCAATAATTGATCTGTAGGTATTTTATGAGGGTGGTGTGGGGTGGGGAGGAGTAGTTCAAAAAATTTCGCGAAAAACCAACTTTGCCTGACGTATGGCGCAACGATTTGCTTAGTGAAAGATGTACATTTTCCACTAGGTCTGAGAAAAAAGGTGCATTTTTGGGATGAAAACGTTGAAAAGTGAGTTACTGGCTTTTAAAGCCAACAAGTACGCATTAATTTACTTGTGTAACCTAAATTTCAAAGTGGCGCCATTTCTCGACCTTTTAATGGATTTCGATGCACTATACGGCAATACAACGGCCTCTTCCTGTACTTTCAGACTGGCGTGCCAGTTTTGCCCTATTTGGAGTAGAAAACCCGAAAATGTGTTTTTTGTAACCTAACCTTAATCTCTCAAAGTTACTTGTGTACCCTAATATCTTCAAAGTGGCGCCATTTCTCGAGCTTTCAATGGATTTCGATGCACTATACGGCAATACAACGTTCTCTTCATGTAGATTGCGTTTAATGGATGGAAGTTTCCTGTATTTTGAGTAACAATACCAGAAAATGGCCTTTTTCTAACCTAAGCATAACCTCTAGGTCTCAAATAAAGAAATTATGGGATAGATCTCACACAAGTAAATTATGGGATAGAAAGGCCATTAAAGTCTTCAACTGTCATTTGCCGTTTCAAGAAAACGGCAAAAACACGAGTTACTGGCTTTTAAAGCTAAAGGCACACAAGATCTAGCATGTTTTCACAAAAGGGGGTTTTAGGTTCTAGGGCTCCTTTTGTGGAAACAGCGTAGATCTTGTGTGCCTTTAAGCTTTAAAAGCCAGTTACTCGTGTTTTTGCCGCTTTCTTGAAAGGGCAAATGACAGTTTACGACTTTTCTGGCCTTTCTTTCCAATAATTGATCTGTAGGTATTTTATGAGGGTGGTGTGGGGTGGGGAGGAGTAGTTCAAAAAATTTCGCGAAAAACCAACTTTGCCTGACGTATGGCGCAACGATTTGCTTAGTGAAAGATGTACATTTTCCACTAGGTCTGAGAAAAAAGGTGCATTTTTGGGATGAAAACGTTGAAAAGTGAGTTACTGGCTTTTAAAGCCAACAAGTACGCATTAATTTACTTGTGTAACCTAAATTTCAAAGTGGCGCCATTTCTCGACCTTTTAATGGATTTCGATGCACTATACGGCAATACAACGGCCTCTTCCTGTACTTTCAGACTGGCGTGCCAGTTTTGCCCTATTTGGAGTAGAAAACCCGAAAATGTGTTTTTTGTAACCTAACCTTAATCTCTCAAAGTTACTTGTGTACCCTAATATCTTCAAAGTGGCGCCATTTCTCGAGCTTTCAATGGATTTCGATGCACTATACGGCAATACAACGTTCTCTTCATGTAGATTGCGTTTAATGGATGGAAGTTTCCTGTATTTTGAGTAACAATACCAGAAAATGGCCTTTTTCTAACCTAAGCATAACCTCTAGGTCTCAAATAAAGAAATTATGGGATAGATCTCACACAAGTAAATTATGGGATAGAAAGGCCATTAAAGTCTTCAACTGTCATTTGCCGTTTCAAGAAAACGGCAAAAACACGAGTTACTGGCTTTTAAAGCTAAAGGCACACAAGAATCTTGTGTGCCTTTAAGCTTTAAAAGCCAGTTACTCGTGTTTTTGCCGCTTTCTTGAAAGGGCAAATGACAGTTTACGACTTTTCTGGCCTTTCTTTCCAATAATTGATCTGTAGGTATTTTATGAGGGTGGTGTGGGGTGGGGAGGAGTAGTTCAAAAAATTTCGCGAAAAACCAACTTTGCCTGACGTATGGCGCAACGATTTGCTTAGTGAAAGATGTACATTTTCCACTAGGTCTGAGAAAAAAGGTGCATTTTTGGGATGAAAACGTTGAAAAGTGAGTTACTGGCTTTTAAAGCCAACAAGTACGCATTAATTTACTTGTGTAACCTAAATTTCAAAGTGGCGCCATTTCTCGACCTTTTAATGGATTTCGATGCACTATACGGCAATACAACGGCCTCTTCCTGTACTTTCAGACTGGCGTGCCAGTTTTGCCCTATTTGGAGTAGAAAACCCGAAAATGTGTTTTTTGTAACCTAACCTTAATCTCTCAAAGTTACTTGTGTACCCTAATATCTTCAAAGTGGCGCCATTTCTCGAGCTTTCAATGGATTTCGATGCACTATACGGCAATACAACGTTCTCTTCATGTAGATTGCGTTTAATGGATGGAAGTTTCCTGTATTTTGAGTAACAATACCAGAAAATGGCCTTTTTCTAACCTAAGCATAACCTCTAGGTCTCAAATAAAGAAATTATGGGATAGATCTCACACAAGTAAATTATGGGATAGAAAGGCCATTAAAGTCTTCAACTGTCATTTGCCGTTTCAAGAAAACGGCAAAAACACGAGTTACTGGCTTTTAAAGCTAAAGGCACACAAGATCTAGCATGTTTTCACAAAAGGGGGTTTTAGGTTCTAGGGCTCCTTTTGTGGAAACAGCGTAGATCTTGTGTGCCTTTAAGCTTTAAAAGCCAGTTACTCGTGTTTTTGCCGCTTTCTTGAAAGGGCAAATGACAGTTTACGACTTTTCTGGCCTTTCTTTCCAATAATTGATCTGTAGGTATTTTATGAGGGTGGTGTGGGGTGGGGAGGAGTAGTTCAAAAAATTTCGCGAAAAACCAACTTTGCCTGACGTATGGCGCAACGATTTGCTTAGTGAAAGATGTACATTTTCCACTAGGTCTGAGAAAAAAGGTGCATTTTTGGGATGAAAACGTTGAAAAGTGAGTTACTGGCTTTTAAAGCCAACAAGTACGCATTAATTTACTTGTGTAACCTAAATTTCAAAGTGGCGCCATTTCTCGACCTTTTAATGGATTTCGATGCACTATACGGCAATACAACGGCCTCTTCCTGTACTTTCAGACTGGCGTGCCAGTTTTGCCCTATTTGGAGTAGAAAACCCGAAAATGTGTTTTTTGTAACCTAACCTTAATCTCTCAAAGTTACTTGTGTACCCTAATATCTTCAAAGTGGCGCCATTTCTCGAGCTTTCAATGGATTTCGATGCACTATACGGCAATACAACGTTCTCTTCATGTAGATTGCGTTTAATGGATGGAAGTTTCCTGTATTTTGAGTAACAATACCAGAAAATGGCCTTTTTCTAACCTAAGCATAACCTCTAGGTCTCAAATAAAGAAATTATGGGATAGATCTCACACAAGTAAATTATGGGATAGAAAGGCCATTAAAGTCTTCAACTGTCATTTGCCGTTTCAAGAAAACGGCAAAAACACGAGTTACTGGCTTTTAAAGCTAAAGGCACACAAGATCTAGCATGTTTTCACAAAAGGGGGTTTTAGGTTCTAGGGCTCCTTTTGTGGAAACAGCGTAGATCTTGTGTGCCTTTAAGCTTTAAAAGCCAGTTACTCGTGTTTTTGCCGCTTTCTTGAAAGGGCAAATGACAGTTTACGACTTTTCTGGCCTTTCTTTCCAATAATTGATCTGTAGGTATTTTATGAGGGTGGTGTGGGGTGGGGAGGAGTAGTTCAAAAAATTTCGCGAAAAACCAACTTTGCCTGACGTATGGCGCAACGATTTGCTTAGTGAAAGATGTACATTTTCCACTAGGTCTGAGAAAAAAGGTGCATTTTTGGGATGAAAACGTTGAAAAGTGAGTTACTGGCTTTTAAAGCCAACAAGTACGCATTAATTTACTTGTGTAACCTAAATTTCAAAGTGGCGCCATTTCTCGACCTTTTAATGGATTTCGATGCACTATACGGCAATACAACGGCCTCTTCCTGTACTTTCAGACTGGCGTGCCAGTTTTGCCCTATTTGGAGTAGAAAACCCGAAAATGTGTTTTTTGTAACCTAACCTTAATCTCTCAAAGTTACTTGTGTACCCTAATATCTTCAAAGTGGCGCCATTTCTCGAGCTTTCAATGGATTTCGATGCACTATACGGCAATACAACGTTCTCTTCATGTAGATTGCGTTTAATGGATGGAAGTTTCCTGTATTTTGAGTAACAATACCAGAAAATGGCCTTTTTCTAACCTAAGCATAACCTCTAGGTCTCAAATAAAGAAATTATGGGATAGATCTCACACAAGTAAATTATGGGATAGAAAGGCCATTAAAGTCTTCAACTGTCATTTGCCGTTTCAAGAAAACGGCAAAAACACGAGTTACTGGCTTTTAAAGCTAAAGGCACACAAGATCTAGCATGTTTTCACAAAAGGGGGTTTTAGGTTCTAGGGCTCCTTTTGTGGAAACAGCGTAGATCTTGTGTGCCTTTAAGCTTTAAAAGCCAGTTACTCGTGTTTTTGCCGCTTTCTTGAAAGGGCAAATGACAGTTTACGACTTTTCTGGCCTTTCTTTCCAATAATTGATCTGTAGGTATTTTATGAGGGTGGTGTGGGGTGGGGAGGAGTAGTTCAAAAAATTTCGCGAAAAACCAACTTTGCCTGACGTATGGCGCAACGATTTGCTTAGTGAAAGATGTACATTTTCCACTAGGTCTGAGAAAAAAGGTGCATTTTTGGGATGAAAACGTTGAAAAGTGAGTTACTGGCTTTTAAAGCCAACAAGTACGCATTAATTTACTTGTGTAACCTAAATTTCAAAGTGGCGCCATTTCTCGACCTTTTAATGGATTTCGATGCACTATACGGCAATACAACGGCCTCTTCCTGTACTTTCAGACTGGCGTGCCAGTTTTGCCCTATTTGGAGTAGAAAACCCGAAAATGTGTTTTTTGTAACCTAACCTTAATCTCTCAAAGTTACTTGTGTACCCTAATATCTTCAAAGTGGCGCCATTTCTCGAGCTTTCAATGGATTTCGATGCACTATACGGCAATACAACGTTCTCTTCATGTAGATTGCGTTTAATGGATGGAAGTTTCCTGTATTTTGAGTAACAATACCAGAAAATGGCCTTTTTCTAACCTAAGCATAACCTCTAGGTCTCAAATAAAGAAATTATGGGATAGATCTCACACAAGTAAATTATGGGATAGAAAGGCCATTAAAGTCTTCAACTGTCATTTGCCGTTTCAAGAAAACGGCAAAAACACGAGTTACTGGCTTTTAAAGCTAAAGGCACACAAGAATCTTGTGTGCCTTTAAGCTTTAAAAGCCAGTTACTCGTGTTTTTGCCGCTTTCTTGAAAGGGCAAATGACAGTTTACGACTTTTCTGGCCTTTCTTTCCAATAATTGATCTGTAGGTATTTTATGAGGGTGGTGTGGGGTGGGGAGGAGTAGTTCAAAAAATTTCGCGAAAAACCAACTTTGCCTGACGTATGGCGCAACGATTTGCTTAGTGAAAGATGTACATTTTCCACTAGGTCTGAGAAAAAAGGTGCATTTTTGGGATGAAAACGTTGAAAAGTGAGTTACTGGCTTTTAAAGCCAACAAGTACGCATTAATTTACTTGTGTAACCTAAATTTCAAAGTGGCGCCATTTCTCGACCTTTTAATGGATTTCGATGCACTATACGGCAATACAACGGCCTCTTCCTGTACTTTCAGACTGGCGTGCCAGTTTTGCCCTATTTGGAGTAGAAAACCCGAAAATGTGTTTTTTGTAACCTAACCTTAATCTCTCAAAGTTACTTGTGTACCCTAATATCTTCAAAGTGGCGCCATTTCTCGAGCTTTCAATGGATTTCGATGCACTATACGGCAATACAACGTTCTCTTCATGTAGATTGCGTTTAATGGATGGAAGTTTCCTGTATTTTGAGTAACAATACCAGAAAATGGCCTTTTTCTAACCTAAGCATAACCTCTAGGTCTCAAATAAAGAAATTATGGGATAGATCTCACACAAGTAAATTATGGGATAGAAAGGCCATTAAAGTCTTCAACTGTCATTTGCCGTTTCAAGAAAACGGCAAAAACACGAGTTACTGGCTTTTAAAGCTAAAGGCACACAAGATCTAGCATGTTTTCACAAAAGGGGGTTTTAGGTTCTAGGGCTCCTTTTGTGGAAACAGCGTAGATCTTGTGTGCCTTTAAGCTTTAAAAGCCAGTTACTCGTGTTTTTGCCGCTTTCTTGAAAGGGCAAATGACAGTTTACGACTTTTCTGGCCTTTCTTTCCAATAATTGATCTGTAGGTATTTTATGAGGGTGGTGTGGGGTGGGGAGGAGTAGTTCAAAAAATTTCGCGAAAAACCAACTTTGCCTGACGTATGGCGCAACGATTTGCTTAGTGAAAGATGTACATTTTCCACTAGGTCTGAGAAAAAAGGTGCATTTTTGGGATGAAAACGTTGAAAAGTGAGTTACTGGCTTTTAAAGCCAACAAGTACGCATTAATTTACTTGTGTAACCTAAATTTCAAAGTGGCGCCATTTCTCGACCTTTTAATGGATTTCGATGCACTATACGGCAATACAACGGCCTCTTCCTGTACTTTCAGACTGGCGTGCCAGTTTTGCCCTATTTGGAGTAGAAAACCCGAAAATGTGTTTTTTGTAACCTAACCTTAATCTCTCAAAGTTACTTGTGTACCCTAATATCTTCAAAGTGGCGCCATTTCTCGAGCTTTCAATGGATTTCGATGCACTATACGGCAATACAACGTTCTCTTCATGTAGATTGCGTTTAATGGATGGAAGTTTCCTGTATTTTGAGTAACAATACCAGAAAATGGCCTTTTTCTAACCTAAGCATAACCTCTAGGTCTCAAATAAAGAAATTATGGGATAGATCTCACACAAGTAAATTATGGGATAGAAAGGCCATTAAAGTCTTCAACTGTCATTTGCCGTTTCAAGAAAACGGCAAAAACACGAGTTACTGGCTTTTAAAGCTAAAGGCACACAAGATCTAGCATGTTTTCACAAAAGGGGGTTTTAGGTTCTAGGGCTCCTTTTGTGGAAACAGCGTAGATCTTGTGTGCCTTTAAGCTTTAAAAGCCAGTTACTCGTGTTTTTGCCGCTTTCTTGAAAGGGCAAATGACAGTTTACGACTTTTCTGGCCTTTCTTTCCAATAATTGATCTGTAGGTATTTTATGAGGGTGGTGTGGGGTGGGGAGGAGTAGTTCAAAAAATTTCGCGAAAAACCAACTTTGCCTGACGTATGGCGCAACGATTTGCTTAGTGAAAGATGTACATTTTCCACTAGGTCTGAGAAAAAAGGTGCATTTTTGGGATGAAAACGTTGAAAAGTGAGTTACTGGCTTTTAAAGCCAACAAGTACGCATTAATTTACTTGTGTAACCTAAATTTCAAAGTGGCGCCATTTCTCGACCTTTTAATGGATTTCGATGCACTATACGGCAATACAACGGCCTCTTCCTGTACTTTCAGACTGGCGTGCCAGTTTTGCCCTATTTGGAGTAGAAAACCCGAAAATGTGTTTTTTGTAACCTAACCTTAATCTCTCAAAGTTACTTGTGTACCCTAATATCTTCAAAGTGGCGCCATTTCTCGAGCTTTCAATGGATTTCGATGCACTATACGGCAATACAACGTTCTCTTCATGTAGATTGCGTTTAATGGATGGAAGTTTCCTGTATTTTGAGTAACAATACCAGAAAATGGCCTTTTTCTAACCTAAGCATAACCTCTAGGTCTCAAATAAAGAAATTATGGGATAGATCTCACACAAGTAAATTATGGGATAGAAAGGCCATTAAAGTCTTCAACTGTCATTTGCCGTTTCAAGAAAACGGCAAAAACACGAGTTACTGGCTTTTAAAGCTAAAGGCACACAAGATCTAGCATGTTTTCACAAAAGGGGGTTTTAGGTTCTAGGGCTCCTTTTGTGGAAACAGCGTAGATCTTGTGTGCCTTTAAGCTTTAAAAGCCAGTTACTCGTGTTTTTGCCGCTTTCTTGAAAGGGCAAATGACAGTTTACGACTTTTCTGGCCTTTCTTTCCAATAATTGATCTGTAGGTATTTTATGAGGGTGGTGTGGGGTGGGGAGGAGTAGTTCAAAAAATTTCGCGAAAAACCAACTTTGCCTGACGTATGGCGCAACGATTTGCTTAGTGAAAGATGTACATTTTCCACTAGGTCTGAGAAAAAAGGTGCATTTTTGGGATGAAAACGTTGAAAAGTGAGTTACTGGCTTTTAAAGCCAACAAGTACGCATTAATTTACTTGTGTAACCTAAATTTCAAAGTGGCGCCATTTCTCGACCTTTTAATGGATTTCGATGCACTATACGGCAATACAACGGCCTCTTCCTGTACTTTCAGACTGGCGTGCCAGTTTTGCCCTATTTGGAGTAGAAAACCCGAAAATGTGTTTTTTGTAACCTAACCTTAATCTCTCAAAGTTACTTGTGTACCCTAATATCTTCAAAGTGGCGCCATTTCTCGAGCTTTCAATGGATTTCGATGCACTATACGGCAATACAACGTTCTCTTCATGTAGATTGCGTTTAATGGATGGAAGTTTCCTGTATTTTGAGTAACAATACCAGAAAATGGCCTTTTTCTAACCTAAGCATAACCTCTAGGTCTCAAATAAAGAAATTATGGGATAGATCTCACACAAGTAAATTATGGGATAGAAAGGCCATTAAAGTCTTCAACTGTCATTTGCCGTTTCAAGAAAACGGCAAAAACACGAGTTACTGGCTTTTAAAGCTAAAGGCACACAAGAATCTTGTGTGCCTTTAAGCTTTAAAAGCCAGTTACTCGTGTTTTTGCCGCTTTCTTGAAAGGGCAAATGACAGTTTACGACTTTTCTGGCCTTTCTTTCCAATAATTGATCTGTAGGTATTTTATGAGGGTGGTGTGGGGTGGGGAGGAGTAGTTCAAAAAATTTCGCGAAAAACCAACTTTGCCTGACGTATGGCGCAACGATTTGCTTAGTGAAAGATGTACATTTTCCACTAGGTCTGAGAAAAAAGGTGCATTTTTGGGATGAAAACGTTGAAAAGTGAGTTACTGGCTTTTAAAGCCAACAAGTACGCATTAATTTACTTGTGTAACCTAAATTTCAAAGTGGCGCCATTTCTCGACCTTTTAATGGATTTCGATGCACTATACGGCAATACAACGGCCTCTTCCTGTACTTTCAGACTGGCGTGCCAGTTTTGCCCTATTTGGAGTAGAAAACCCGAAAATGTGTTTTTTGTAACCTAACCTTAATCTCTCAAAGTTACTTGTGTACCCTAATATCTTCAAAGTGGCGCCATTTCTCGAGCTTTCAATGGATTTCGATGCACTATACGGCAATACAACGTTCTCTTCATGTAGATTGCGTTTAATGGATGGAAGTTTCCTGTATTTTGAGTAACAATACCAGAAAATGGCCTTTTTCTAACCTAAGCATAACCTCTAGGTCTCAAATAAAGAAATTATGGGATAGATCTCACACAAGTAAATTATGGGATAGAAAGGCCATTAAAGTCTTCAACTGTCATTTGCCGTTTCAAGAAAACGGCAAAAACACGAGTTACTGGCTTTTAAAGCTAAAGGCACACAAGATCTAGCATGTTTTCACAAAAGGGGGTTTTAGGTTCTAGGGCTCCTTTTGTGGAAACAGCGTAGATCTTGTGTGCCTTTAAGCTTTAAAAGCCAGTTACTCGTGTTTTTGCCGCTTTCTTGAAAGGGCAAATGACAGTTTACGACTTTTCTGGCCTTTCTTTCCAATAATTGATCTGTAGGTATTTTATGAGGGTGGTGTGGGGTGGGGAGGAGTAGTTCAAAAAATTTCGCGAAAAACCAACTTTGCCTGACGTATGGCGCAACGATTTGCTTAGTGAAAGATGTACATTTTCCACTAGGTCTGAGAAAAAAGGTGCATTTTTGGGATGAAAACGTTGAAAAGTGAGTTACTGGCTTTTAAAGCCAACAAGTACGCATTAATTTACTTGTGTAACCTAAATTTCAAAGTGGCGCCATTTCTCGACCTTTTAATGGATTTCGATGCACTATACGGCAATACAACGGCCTCTTCCTGTACTTTCAGACTGGCGTGCCAGTTTTGCCCTATTTGGAGTAGAAAACCCGAAAATGTGTTTTTTGTAACCTAACCTTAATCTCTCAAAGTTACTTGTGTACCCTAATATCTTCAAAGTGGCGCCATTTCTCGAGCTTTCAATGGATTTCGATGCACTATACGGCAATACAACGTTCTCTTCATGTAGATTGCGTTTAATGGATGGAAGTTTCCTGTATTTTGAGTAACAATACCAGAAAATGGCCTTTTTCTAACCTAAGCATAACCTCTAGGTCTCAAATAAAGAAATTATGGGATAGATCTCACACAAGTAAATTATGGGATAGAAAGGCCATTAAAGTCTTCAACTGTCATTTGCCGTTTCAAGAAAACGGCAAAAACACGAGTTACTGGCTTTTAAAGCTAAAGGCACACAAGATCTAGCATGTTTTCACAAAAGGGGGTTTTAGGTTCTAGGGCTCCTTTTGTGGAAACAGCGTAGATCTTGTGTGCCTTTAAGCTTTAAAAGCCAGTTACTCGTGTTTTTGCCGCTTTCTTGAAAGGGCAAATGACAGTTTACGACTTTTCTGGCCTTTCTTTCCAATAATTGATCTGTAGGTATTTTATGAGGGTGGTGTGGGGTGGGGAGGAGTAGTTCAAAAAATTTCGCGAAAAACCAACTTTGCCTGACGTATGGCGCAACGATTTGCTTAGTGAAAGATGTACATTTTCCACTAGGTCTGAGAAAAAAGGTGCATTTTTGGGATGAAAACGTTGAAAAGTGAGTTACTGGCTTTTAAAGCCAACAAGTACGCATTAATTTACTTGTGTAACCTAAATTTCAAAGTGGCGCCATTTCTCGACCTTTTAATGGATTTCGATGCACTATACGGCAATACAACGGCCTCTTCCTGTACTTTCAGACTGGCGTGCCAGTTTTGCCCTATTTGGAGTAGAAAACCCGAAAATGTGTTTTTTGTAACCTAACCTTAATCTCTCAAAGTTACTTGTGTACCCTAATATCTTCAAAGTGGCGCCATTTCTCGAGCTTTCAATGGATTTCGATGCACTATACGGCAATACAACGTTCTCTTCATGTAGATTGCGTTTAATGGATGGAAGTTTCCTGTATTTTGAGTAACAATACCAGAAAATGGCCTTTTTCTAACCTAAGCATAACCTCTAGGTCTCAAATAAAGAAATTATGGGATAGATCTCACACAAGTAAATTATGGGATAGAAAGGCCATTAAAGTCTTCAACTGTCATTTGCCGTTTCAAGAAAACGGCAAAAACACGAGTTACTGGCTTTTAAAGCTAAAGGCACACAAGATCTAGCATGTTTTCACAAAAGGGGGTTTTAGGTTCTAGGGCTCCTTTTGTGGAAACAGCGTAGATCTTGTGTGCCTTTAAGCTTTAAAAGCCAGTTACTCGTGTTTTTGCCGCTTTCTTGAAAGGGCAAATGACAGTTTACGACTTTTCTGGCCTTTCTTTCCAATAATTGATCTGTAGGTATTTTATGAGGGTGGTGTGGGGTGGGGAGGAGTAGTTCAAAAAATTTCGCGAAAAACCAACTTTGCCTGACGTATGGCGCAACGATTTGCTTAGTGAAAGATGTACATTTTCCACTAGGTCTGAGAAAAAAGGTGCATTTTTGGGATGAAAACGTTGAAAAGTGAGTTACTGGCTTTTAAAGCCAACAAGTACGCATTAATTTACTTGTGTAACCTAAATTTCAAAGTGGCGCCATTTCTCGACCTTTTAATGGATTTCGATGCACTATACGGCAATACAACGGCCTCTTCCTGTACTTTCAGACTGGCGTGCCAGTTTTGCCCTATTTGGAGTAGAAAACCCGAAAATGTGTTTTTTGTAACCTAACCTTAATCTCTCAAAGTTACTTGTGTACCCTAATATCTTCAAAGTGGCGCCATTTCTCGAGCTTTCAATGGATTTCGATGCACTATACGGCAATACAACGTTCTCTTCATGTAGATTGCGTTTAATGGATGGAAGTTTCCTGTATTTTGAGTAACAATACCAGAAAATGGCCTTTTTCTAACCTAAGCATAACCTCTAGGTCTCAAATAAAGAAATTATGGGATAGATCTCACACAAGTAAATTATGGGATAGAAAGGCCATTAAAGTCTTCAACTGTCATTTGCCGTTTCAAGAAAACGGCAAAAACACGAGTTACTGGCTTTTAAAGCTAAAGGCACACAAGATCTAGCATGTTTTCACAAAAGGGGGTTTTAGGTTCTAGGGCTCCTTTTGTGGAAACAGCGTAGATCTTGTGTGCCTTTAAGCTTTAAAAGCCAGTTACTCGTGTTTTTGCCGCTTTCTTGAAAGGGCAAATGACAGTTTACGACTTTTCTGGCCTTTCTTTCCAATAATTGATCTGTAGGTATTTTATGAGGGTGGTGTGGGGTGGGGAGGAGTAGTTCAAAAAATTTCGCGAAAAACCAACTTTGCCTGACGTATGGCGCAACGATTTGCTTAGTGAAAGATGTACATTTTCCACTAGGTCTGAGAAAAAAGGTGCATTTTTGGGATGAAAACGTTGAAAAGTGAGTTACTGGCTTTTAAAGCCAACAAGTACGCATTAATTTACTTGTGTAACCTAAATTTCAAAGTGGCGCCATTTCTCGACCTTTTAATGGATTTCGATGCACTATACGGCAATACAACGGCCTCTTCCTGTACTTTCAGACTGGCGTGCCAGTTTTGCCCTATTTGGAGTAGAAAACCCGAAAATGTGTTTTTTGTAACCTAACCTTAATCTCTCAAAGTTACTTGTGTACCCTAATATCTTCAAAGTGGCGCCATTTCTCGAGCTTTCAATGGATTTCGATGCACTATACGGCAATACAACGTTCTCTTCATGTAGATTGCGTTTAATGGATGGAAGTTTCCTGTATTTTGAGTAACAATACCAGAAAATGGCCTTTTTCTAACCTAAGCATAACCTCTAGGTCTCAAATAAAGAAATTATGGGATAGATCTCACACAAGTAAATTATGGGATAGAAAGGCCATTAAAGTCTTCAACTGTCATTTGCCGTTTCAAGAAAACGGCAAAAACACGAGTTACTGGCTTTTAAAGCTAAAGGCACACAAGATCTAGCATGTTTTCACAAAAGGGGGTTTTAGGTTCTAGGGCTCCTTTTGTGGAAACAGCGTAGATCTTGTGTGCCTTTAAGCTTTAAAAGCCAGTTACTCGTGTTTTTGCCGCTTTCTTGAAAGGGCAAATGACAGTTTACGACTTTTCTGGCCTTTCTTTCCAATAATTGATCTGTAGGTATTTTATGAGGGTGGTGTGGGGTGGGGAGGAGTAGTTCAAAAAATTTCGCGAAAAACCAACTTTGCCTGACGTATGGCGCAACGATTTGCTTAGTGAAAGATGTACATTTTCCACTAGGTCTGAGAAAAAAGGTGCATTTTTGGGATGAAAACGTTGAAAAGTGAGTTACTGGCTTTTAAAGCCAACAAGTACGCATTAATTTACTTGTGTAACCTAAATTTCAAAGTGGCGCCATTTCTCGACCTTTTAATGGATTTCGATGCACTATACGGCAATACAACGGCCTCTTCCTGTACTTTCAGACTGGCGTGCCAGTTTTGCCCTATTTGGAGTAGAAAACCCGAAAATGTGTTTTTTGTAACCTAACCTTAATCTCTCAAAGTTACTTGTGTACCCTAATATCTTCAAAGTGGCGCCATTTCTCGAGCTTTCAATGGATTTCGATGCACTATACGGCAATACAACGTTCTCTTCATGTAGATTGCGTTTAATGGATGGAAGTTTCCTGTATTTTGAGTAACAATACCAGAAAATGGCCTTTTTCTAACCTAAGCATAACCTCTAGGTCTCAAATAAAGAAATTA
This sequence comes from Actinernus sp. WN-2022, assembly GCA_030867875.1. Taxonomy (NCBI): domain Eukaryota; kingdom Metazoa; phylum Cnidaria; class Anthozoa; order Actiniaria; family Actinernidae; genus Actinernus; species Actinernus sp. WN-2022. The sequence continues at coordinate 31,159 of JAOWCC010000281.1, forward strand.
TGGGATAGATCTCACACAAGTAAATTATGGGATAGAAAGGCCATTAAAGTCTTCAACTGTCATTTGCCGTTTCAAGAAAACGGCAAAAACACGAGTTACTGGCTTTTAAAGCTAAAGGCACACAAGATCTAGCATGTTTTCACAAAAGGGGGTTTTAGGTTCTAGGGCTCCTTTTGTGGAAACAGCGTAGATCTTGTGTGCCTTTAAGCTTTAAAAGCCAGTTACTCGTGTTTTTGCCGCTTTCTTGAAAGGGCAAATGACAGTTTACGACTTTTCTGGCCTTTCTTTCCAATAATTGATCTGTAGGTATTTTATGAGGGTGGTGTGGGGTGGGGAGGAGTAGTTCAAAAAATTTCGCGAAAAACCAACTTTGCCTGACGTATGGCGCAACGATTTGCTTAGTGAAAGATGTACATTTTCCACTAGGTCTGAGAAAAAAGGTGCATTTTTGGGATGAAAACGTTGAAAAGTGAGTTACTGGCTTTTAAAGCCAACAAGTACGCATTAATTTACTTGTGTAACCTAAATTTCAAAGTGGCGCCATTTCTCGACCTTTTAATGGATTTCGATGCACTATACGGCAATACAACGGCCTCTTCCTGTACTTTCAGACTGGCGTGCCAGTTTTGCCCTATTTGGAGTAGAAAACCCGAAAATGTGTTTTTTGTAACCTAACCTTAATCTCTCAAAGTTACTTGTGTACCCTAATATCTTCAAAGTGGCGCCATTTCTCGAGCTTTCAATGGATTTCGATGCACTATACGGCAATACAACGTTCTCTTCATGTAGATTGCGTTTAATGGATGGAAGTTTCCTGTATTTTGAGTAACAATACCAGAAAATGGCCTTTTTCTAACCTAAGCATAACCTCTAGGTCTCAAATAAAGAAATTATGGGATAGATCTCACACAAGTAAATTATGGGATAGAAAGGCCATTAAAGTCTTCAACTGTCATTTGCCGTTTCAAGAAAACGGCAAAAACACGAGTTACTGGCTTTTAAAGCTAAAGGCACACAAGATCTAGCATGTTTTCACAAAAGGGGGTTTTAGGTTCTAGGGCTCCTTTTGTGGAAACAGCGTAGATCTTGTGTGCCTTTAAGCTTTAAAAGCCAGTTACTCGTGTTTTTGCCGCTTTCTTGAAAGGGCAAATGACAGTTTACGACTTTTCTGGCCTTTCTTTCCAATAATTGATCTGTAGGTATTTTATGAGGGTGGTGTGGGGTGGGGAGGAGTAGTTCAAAAAATTTCGCGAAAAACCAACTTTGCCTGACGTATGGCGCAACGATTTGCTTAGTGAAAGATGTACATTTTCCACTAGGTCTGAGAAAAAAGGTGCATTTTTGGGATGAAAACGTTGAAAAGTGAGTTACTGGCTTTTAAAGCCAACAAGTACGCATTAATTTACTTGTGTAACCTAAATTTCAAAGTGGCGCCATTTCTCGACCTTTTAATGGATTTCGATGCACTATACGGCAATACAACGGCCTCTTCCTGTACTTTCAGACTGGCGTGCCAGTTTTGCCCTATTTGGAGTAGAAAACCCGAAAATGTGTTTTTTGTAACCTAACCTTAATCTCTCAAAGTTACTTGTGTACCCTAATATCTTCAAAGTGGCGCCATTTCTCGAGCTTTCAATGGATTTCGATGCACTATACGGCAATACAACGTTCTCTTCATGTAGATTGCGTTTAATGGATGGAAGTTTCCTGTATTTTGAGTAACAATACCAGAAAATGGCCTTTTTCTAACCTAAGCATAACCTCTAGGTCTCAAATAAAGAAATTATGGGATAGATCTCACACAAGTAAATTATGGGATAGAAAGGCCATTAAAGTCTTCAACTGTCATTTGCCGTTTCAAGAAAACGGCAAAAACACGAGTTACTGGCTTTTAAAGCTAAAGGCACACAAGATCTAGCATGTTTTCACAAAAGGGGGTTTTAGGTTCTAGGGCTCCTTTTGTGGAAACAGCGTAGATCTTGTGTGCCTTTAAGCTTTAAAAGCCAGTTACTCGTGTTTTTGCCGCTTTCTTGAAAGGGCAAATGACAGTTTACGACTTTTCTGGCCTTTCTTTCCAATAATTGATCTGTAGGTATTTTATGAGGGTGGTGTGGGGTGGGGAGGAGTAGTTCAAAAAATTTCGCGAAAAACCAACTTTGCCTGACGTATGGCGCAACGATTTGCTTAGTGAAAGATGTACATTTTCCACTAGGTCTGAGAAAAAAGGTGCATTTTTGGGATGAAAACGTTGAAAAGTGAGTTACTGGCTTTTAAAGCCAACAAGTACGCATTAATTTACTTGTGTAACCTAAATTTCAAAGTGGCGCCATTTCTCGACCTTTTAATGGATTTCGATGCACTATACGGCAATACAACGGCCTCTTCCTGTACTTTCAGACTGGCGTGCCAGTTTTGCCCTATTTGGAGTAGAAAACCCGAAAATGTGTTTTTTGTAACCTAACCTTAATCTCTCAAAGTTACTTGTGTACCCTAATATCTTCAAAGTGGCGCCATTTCTCGAGCTTTCAATGGATTTCGATGCACTATACGGCAATACAACGTTCTCTTCATGTAGATTGCGTTTAATGGATGGAAGTTTCCTGTATTTTGAGTAACAATACCAGAAAATGGCCTTTTTCTAACCTAAGCATAACCTCTAGGTCTCAAATAAAGAAATTATGGGATAGATCTCACACAAGTAAATTATGGGATAGAAAGGCCATTAAAGTCTTCAACTGTCATTTGCCGTTCAAGAAAACGGCAAAAACACGAGTTACTGGCTTTTAAAGCTAAAGGCACACAAGATCTAGCATGTTTTCACAAAAGGGGGTTTTAGGTTCTAGGGCTCCTTTTGTGGAAACAGCGTAGATCTTGTGTGCCTTTAAGCTTTAAAAGCCAGTTACTCGTGTTTTTGCCGCTTTCTTGAAAGGGCAAATGACAGTTTACGACTTTTCTGGCCTTTCTTTCCAATAATTGATCTGTAGGTATTTTATGAGGGTGGTGTGTGGGTGGGGAGGAGTAGTTCAAAAAATTTCGCGAAAAACCAACTTTGCCTGACGTATGGCGCAACGATTTGCTTAGTGAAAGATGTACATTTTCCACTAGGTCTGAGAAAAAAGGTGCATTTTTGGGATGAAAACGTTGAAAAGTGAGTTACTGGCTTTTAAAGCCAACAAGTACGCATTAATTTACTTGTGTAACCTAAATTTCAAAGTGGCGCCATTTCTCGACCTTTTAATGGATTTCGATGCACTATACGCAATACAACGGCCTCTTCCTGTACTTTCAGACTGGCGTGCCAGTTTTTGCCCTATTTGGAGTAGAAAACCCGAAATGTGTTTTTTTGTAACCTAACCTTAATCTCTCAAAGTTACTTGTGTACCCTAATATCTTCAAAGTGGCGCATTTCTCGAGCTTTCAATGGATTTCGATGCACTATACGGCAATACAACGTTCTCTTCATGTAGATTGCGTTTAATGGATGGAGTTTCCTGTATTTTGAGTAACAATACCAGAAAATGGCCTTTTTCTAACCTAAGCATAACCTCTAGGTCTCAAATAAAGAAATTATGGGATAGATCTCACACAAGTAAATTATGGGATAGAAAGGCCATTAAAGTCTTCAACTGTCATTTGCCGTTTCAAGAAAACGGCAAAAACACGAGTTACTGGCTTTTAAAGCTAAAGGCACACAAGATCTAGCATGTTTTCACAAAAGGGGGTTTTAGGTTCTAGGGCTCCTTTGTGGAAACAGCGTAGATCTTGTGTGCCTTTAAGCTTTAAAAGCCAGTTACTCGTGTTTTTTGCCGCTTTCTTGAAAGGGCAAATGACAGTTTACGACTTTTCTGGCCTTTCTTTCCAATAATTGATCTGTAGGTATTTTATGATGGGTGGTGTGGGGTGGGGAGGAGTAGTTCAAAAAATTTCGCGAAAAACCAACTTTGCCTGACGTATGGCGCAACGATTTGCTTAGTGAAAGATGTACATTTTCCACTAGGTCTGAGAAAAAAGGTTGCATTTTTGGATGAAAACGTTGAAAAGTGAGTTACTGGCTTTTAAAGCCAACAAGTACGCATTAATTTACTTGTGTAACCTAAATTTCAAAGTGGCGCCATTTCTCGACCTTTTAATGGATTTCGATGCACTATACGGCAATACAACGGCCTCTTCCTGTACTTTCAGACTGGCGTGCCAGTTTTGCCCTATTTGGAGTAGAAAACCCGAAATGTGTTTTTGTAACCTAACCTTAATCTCTCAAAGTTACTTGTGTACCCTAATATCTTCAAAGTGGCGCCATTTCTCGAGCTTTCAATGGATTTCGATGCACTATACGGCAATACAACGTTCTCTTCATGTAGATTGCGTTTAATGGATGGAAGTTTCCTGTATTTTGAGTAACAATACCAGAAAATGGCCTTTTTCTAACCTAAGCATAACCTCTAGGTCTCAAATAAAGAAATTATGGGATAGATCTCACACAAGTAAATTATGGGATAGAAAGGCCATTAAAGTCTTCAACTGTCATTTGCCGTTTCAAGAAAACGGCAAAAACACGAGTTACTGGCTTTTAAAGCTAAAGGCACACAAGAATTCTTGTGTGCCTTTAAGCTTTAAAAGCCAGTTACTCGTGTTTTTGCCGCTTTCTTGAAAGGGCAAATGACAGTTTACGACTTTTCTGGCCTTTCTTTCCAATAATTGATCTGTAGGTATTTTATGAGGGTGGTGGTGGGGTGGGG
>JAOWCC010000282.1:0-25752 GCA_030867875.1 Actinernus sp. WN-2022
TAGCGACTCCTACGCTTCTTTCGTGCTTAGCAACCTCTCGCGTGACGCACGCTGCACGTTTACCATTTCTTTATTGGTTTTAAGGTTGGAATTTTAGGTCGTACCGTAAATCATTTTAAAATACCAGCTTAACTAGCATTCGAAAGATGCCTAAATGTTCTCGGAAATAGAAGACCGTTGACAGTGGCTTTAACCCATTCGTGTTTATGACGTAGACGCCTCAGAATAATCAATCTGGGTGGAAATCCGGGATCGTTTACACAATAACTTGAAAATCCGGTTTTTGGAGTTACTTCTCTACGCCCGAGGGGTTGGACCACATTCTAAATTTGGCATTATCTATTACAGTTGACACGTAAATCACGCTCATTGTAATAAGATATCGGGAAAAGTTAATATACGCGCCATCCCGCTTCGCTTCTCACTGACAATCGCCTGTTCCTCAATTACAACACACAACCCTTAAGAAGCCATTTATGCGATCCTGTAATCTTCAACCTTATTAACCCCAACCCTCAATCCTCATAAACATATTTCATAAAACCTCCTCCCAAAAATTAATTCCATGTGTCCTTCATCGTGTCGGCTGTGCGTCTAAGGGGAACGCACGGACAAAACGCTTTTCTTGCTACGCCAATTCATGGTAACATCCCGTAGTCTGTAGTTTGAGGCTTTCGATCGGTTGAAGACCTTGGCTCGTTGCACTGAGATAATAGAAAGTTGTATCTCATAGCGCTCTCCCGCTCAGAAGAATTGAAACCGTAAGGCCGACGGACCTACACCTTTATTTCTTTAACGGATTACTCGTTTTTGATAATTCGGCCGGTGTCACACCTGAGCTAACCCCAGTGGGGTTTCCAATTCATAGCCTGAATGTCCGCCGTCTCCTCTGGTTCGTTCCTCCCGAGAGAGGCTACCCAATCCAGTCAAAACATCGGTTGCGCTTGTATAGCATTACATTGCCAAACGTAGCCGGAGTGCACATCTCTGGCGTGGTTTAACGGAATCCAGTCAAAACATCGGTGTACCTGAAGGTTGCGCTTGTAGCATTACTGACATTATCAAACATAGCCGGAGTGCAGATCTCTGGCGTGGTTTAATGGAAATGTTAAGGCCTTCCCATTCCCAGGTAAAGTTATCAGCCACATTCTAGAAGAGAATGTAAAAAAGGGGAAAACCGGGTTCAGCAGAAGGGTGACAGTCATGACTCAGTGTGAACCGGGGGAGTTGTCTAGGGACTCTTTTTCACAACTGCCACTCACAACTACCCAAGAAGTATGGGGAAAGACGACAATAATGAAATATGCATTTATTAACGTGCCCCACAAATAATTTGCATTCATAATCACTTGTATTAAAAGCTTACCGATCTTCAATTTATTCAACCACTGGTGGAACATTCACCTTCTTGTAGTGTTCTTAAAATTATTGGGGCTGGTTTGCGGGGTGCTCGTCTGACTTTGGGGACTGGCCCATGTCATTCCTGACCACAAACAAAGCTGTAAGTTTCTTTAATATACGCTAACATAGCACAGGCTATGTTTGTCCAAAGTTGTATGCTGCAAATTTGAGAGGCAATTCTGCATTCGTCCGATGATAGGCCTTCACATTTCCATTGAATCACGCCAGAGATCTGCACTCCGGCTATAACGCTCAGTACTAGCTACCCTGGTCCTAGAGGTTTTCACCATCACATGACTCTGTGAGAGAAGAGCTGCGAAGGGTCTATAAGCAAGCCGCTAGGCGGCGAGGAGAAAAGAGAGGGAAAACGTCTGGTAGCGGACGAGAGTTAACTTATCGTACCACTCCGATAGACTGGAACTATGAACAATATGTAATTACCTAATAGCGTTCTCCGATTGGCTGTTATTTACTGCGGGAGTGGGATAAGTAGAAAAGTGAATGTCAATTTGTCGCCCAACATCGAAAAGCGAGAAAGTTTATGGTTGTTTCTTAAATAATTTAACGAACTGAAGATAATTATGTCACTGTCGAATAGCCCAGCTTGCCAATGGCATACTGGCGGGGTGACTTGTACACTAGTCACAGAGGCAGAGGTTTTCTACGTTCAGCTCAAAGAAATGTTAGAGATCGAGACGTTGCCAGCAATATTAGACTTTTGAGCCGCTATCAGCAGAACAACATTTGGTGATGCGGTACATGGCGGAATACTATTTCTGCAAAAATAGCGACTGTGAGAACGAAGTGACAGGCATCGGCCTTCCTGCCATACTCTGAACCGTTTATGAAATTCCGTTTCATAACTGCTGATAATATCGGAGCAAGCCATATTTATTTTAATTGCGAATAAAACATTTCTTGCGAAAATTTCGAAATTTTACAGTCGATAACATGAAAGGAAGCACTTATTTGCCATTTGGTTGAAAGAGCCCAAGGACTAGTGCTATCCCACAAATCAGTGCCATACTACATAGGGAAACGTGAAATGGTCGACATAAACAAGCGTACAACTGTGTATAGTTTCTCCTTCGTTACACAACCAAAATGATATATTCGAGGCCCTTTAAAAATGGCGAACTGTTCCTGGTGAACTATCCTTGAAGTATGCTATCTTTGTTGATAAAAGGAATCTGACTTTGGATACATTATTTTAAGGACTTTTATATTGCAATCGGTTCACAACAGAACGCACAACAGCAATTGAAGTGACCAAACTCTTGAATAGAAGCGGTATGGAAGGTAAGAAGGTCCAAAATCTCTAAATTGTAGCGTATTTGAATAGATGTAGTGTCAATTATTGTGCATTTTTTCGCCTGTCCAAGGAACCACATTCTCGATTCACAATTCACTCGTGTCGAGTATGAGAAGGTAGGCTAAGCGATGGTGATTACGATTCGAAGTGACCAAACTTTGTACAAACACGCTTTGGGAATAATATGTAATGTTTTATTATTATTTCCCATACAATCACTGTAAAGTGCGGCCGCCGTTTTGGACAGGTAGTTGTCTTGAATGAGCATGCGCGGACGCTATTTTGTTTCGTATTGCTGGTAACGGAACTGAGAACGAAACCTCACGTAGCGGATGGCAGTTGATTGAGCGCACCACAACAATACAGGCAGTGAAGGTCATATTAGAAAATTTTATCATGAGTATAATAAATAGGCAGCAGAGTTGGAGCAAATCAACAGCTGGGAAAAATCATCTGTTCTGTTCGCTGAGCAACCGGAGAAAACCAGCTCTGGGACCGGGCCGGGCATAGTTGATTTGATATTCTTGATCATACTCTCCTCTTCTTGAATGTTTACCCGCTGTTTACGACCAACTTAAAGTCTGAAGTGAATCTTTAGCACATCTCTCTTGTCGTTCACAGTTGAAATTGAACGGACTTTTAATAAGCCGCTCGAAATCAAGAATGCTGCTTCTCTGTCTCCAAATACATTTCAAGCTTTAGGAACTCAGGCTTAAGTTATCGGACACGCTCGCAAGGGTACGCGCACTCATATGACAATGATGTCAAAAGCTTAACAATTTTTGCATGCAGGATTGAATAAATGTGAAGAATCGCCAAAGAACTCATCTAGATAAAGCCTGTAAAGTGGAATCGAAATCAGTATTGTAGAATAAGTATTGTCCATATAACATTCTGTACAGGATTTTCCGTGAATCATCAGTAGCGTTTTCTTGTGCGTTTTTCTTTTCTTTCTTTCTTTTTGCACGCATATCTAATATTGTACCGGTCTCAGTACCTGCGTTCATTCCCAGTAAACATTTATGTAGAGGGGATGTCATTGTGGTTCCGCACGGCCTTGATCATGAAGTTATATTTAAGTGGCCCGGCTAAACTGAACTCTTCAGTTCGGTAAGCGGCGTTTGTTTTCATTTGCCGCTCGTCAGCATGCCTGGAAGATGTATAAGCGCATGGTTGCATCAATTCCAGCGCCTTCTTCGTCTCCAGTGCATTTGTATTTCATTCATCAGCAGGTACTCTACATACTATAACCAACGCATTGTGTGTTAAGGTTTTTCGACAGCGGCTGCAGGCAGCCGGCATTTTCAATGCTCGTCTCAGTTCCGAGGGCATTCTTTTCGTCGCGGTGGAGCTAATTGGGCATTTAGTTCTGGTGTACCAGGTGAGCTTATGGGAAAATTGTAACAAATACTAGAGGTCGGGTCAACGCAGCCTCGTTGTCGTATCTGCGCGGTTACTATTCCAGTTAGCGTGGTTGCTATTGCAATATGGTCGACGGGATCGCCGAAACTGTAAAGAGGAGGTTTTTTTGTAAAAAGGAGCAAGTATTAAGAAGTCTACCCGGCGCTATATACGTGAAAGTAAGTATAAACTAAGATTATTGTTTTTAGCTGTTTCAAGTAGTACCTAAATACGCGTTTCGCAAAGTACAGTATCGTAAAGTACAGTTTCGTTTCGTTTCGTTTCGCAAAGTACAGTAAGCCACGTATAACTGCATTGTCTCGACCAGCCGATTATCAACAATGTTCCAGGATGTCGGCTCCCCCCTTTGTAGAAAGCTTACATGTTGCAAACCTGGAATCTTTCGATTTTAGACGAAAGTATTCAATCTGATCAATATACTTTGCGAAACGTTCCTGTTTCACACTCGTTTGTAGTTTTGTTTGATCATTTGACAGGCCGTTCTCGTACTTGATTGGATCAGTCTTGACGAATGTATCGCCGCAAAACGTTAAAGTGCTTTTCCACAGCTGTCGAGTCCGTTTAAAACCAGCTTGGAAGTTAACGCAAACGCGTCGCTATTGTTCCCCTACATTAATTACATTTCTGACTTCGTCGAAACGAGACTTTTGCTTGTGTATAGACTATACTCTGCTGCCTCGTTTTCGTGCCGAGGTTGACTCATGGCAATTATATGGCAGCTCAGTGACCGGTCAAGATGATTCTGAGAGCTGCAATCTGATTCGTTACTCAGCGGGCAATATATTTTCATCTTGCCCGCTTAGGAGTTTCCAAATTCGCTCATAACTCTTCGTAAACAAAGAGTGATAAAACTTATACATTTTGAAAGAAACTAAACAATTTGTCACATGAAGGCAAATACTTATTTATTTAATATATATATATCTACTTTTCGTTTGTCAGCTAAATTTCAACTTTTTCTAGCGATGAAAGACGTTTTTCCGACTCTCACGAGTTCGAGAAATCGATGAAAACAACTGCAGCAAAAACGACTGAATTGAACGAAGCTGGATTAGTGAAGATTGATATATTTTCGAAATAAATAACTATATATAGCTATCGAAATACAGAGAAGCTGAAATGGCTGTTACTTCTAAAAACAGAAATTAAAGTTTAGCTACCTTAATTACTAGGCTACTAAAATCGTGGTATAATTAACAATTATTCGCCGAAGTCGATATAGGTGAATAATCACCAATATCGACTGAGCCTGACGCGAATAATTATTACTCGGGCCAGGCCTTCGGCTGGCTCGAGTCAGAAATCGCAAGTTTTTATTTTTATTTTTTGTGTCGAGATTTTGCGCCGTCAACCAATCAGATTTCGACTGGTCACGTGACACGTACGTTGCACCAGCCATGAATCCAGCCATGTACATATGTGACGTGAACAGTGTGGACAACATTTTATGGCGACGAGTGGGAGTTTGCTGTTTTTTGTGTAAACCAAAGGTTCCTTTAAGTGCAATACCAAGATTTTTGTCTTTTCTAAAGCTGAGAGGTGTTTCACGGGCTTTGGACGGGAATTTATCACATATCCAGATCCACTCCAGAATCCACTCGTGACATAGATGGCTAAGAGTAAGATCTGATCAACACTAATAGGACTGAGACAACAGTTTGTAAATGTAAGTAGCTAAACTGAACATGATAACTTTTATACCAATTGACTGTGGTTGTGTTGTTATTCATTGTTATTAACCTCTCGGAAAGTATAGTAGAAATGACCCGATTTCTCGCGATTTCTCAGTTCTCGATCTGACAGGGTCCCGATAAAATATTATATGCACATGTTTTTATAAATTCGGGAACGAAAATCTAGCAGGATATGGCGTGAACTCTACCCTGGGTACCAGAGGTTCTCACTTCGCAAAGCTTAGGCACGAAGCTTTTCCACCGACGAGCGACGCTTGCTCCTCGACACTTTGTCTTTGTCCTCGCTTCGCGTCACGCAGTTTTTTGTTTGCCGACGATTGATTCGAACGGGCTTCAAACTCCGGCTTTATCTTCTCCTTATTTTTCTGGACCGCACAGAAGACCTTGAAATTACCGTTCAATAAATCTACCTTATTTATCCTAAAGAAACTTTTGATTTTATATACCCTCGAAGAAGGAATTTATTTTACTTTCTTCACTTCGCCTTCTCTTTCCGTTAACAATAGGAAATGGACAATCTGAAATCTACAATCTGAAATCTACAATTAACCTAAAATGTTTACCGTCTCGTTTTTCTCGGCCAATGGAAATCGAGATACCGTGCAGAGGTAAGGAGTCGGGTTGAACTTCTCGAAACAAGCGATAGTATTAGCCTACCCAACAATAGAAAACAGCCTAGTGTTACCCTCTTTAAATAGTTATTTTCTAAGTGGTTTACATGCATGAAATCAACACACAATATTTTATTAAACATTAGGGACTAGTCAAAAACTAGCAGGGGAGATGCAAGGGAGATGCAGTCAGCAAAAACCAGCCTCACAAACTCTGTTAAAGTAAGCTAAATTATAGAGTTTTCAAAAAATTGCCATTCCTTCAGTTTTAAAGATATGAACCTAAAACTTGGGCTTTTTACTAATTTTGGCTTGCTCTTGTCCTGCAAAGGGCCTATTATCAGTAAAACTTTGTAATTAAAAGCTCCCGTAAGGGACCATGACCACCTTTGGAGGTTGAGAATTGGAAGAAGGTGGAAAATAGCATTTACAAACAGGTTTTGTTAATAACACTACCTGCAATCTCATATAAGTGCCTTTAAATATATGAATTAAGATTTGTTTGCCATCTAGTACAACCATGTGATTGCATTCCTGTAAAAGGTCCATTCCATTATATGTAAATTATCACGAGCATGAGCCAGTGAATCAATTATCCAGTTCCCCTAGCACAAACCATGTTATGGCACAAAAATATGCTAGACCTCCATGTATTATATATTAACCTATTTCTAGGTGGCCCGAGTTAAGGCCTCTCAGGGCCTCTTGTTATTATTATTATTTTTTGTGTCGCTGTTTGGCGCCAGTAACCAATCAGATTACACAGGAGCGAAATACAATCTCAGCTTAAGTGTTTCTAAACACGTTTAGATATAAAAGGTATCGAATTATAATCTCAGGGTAGATTTCGTCAGGCGCGCTCAGATAACAAAGGTCAAAGCTCTCAGACAAGGCGAGACAAGGAGATATCGATTTCTATGAGTCATTGTCAGAAATCTATTCCCGGCCGTAAAATTAGGCAATACCACCGTCTGCCAATGGGTAACTGAACTGTCAGGTCAACTACACAGCTTAGAGAGTCTTTCTACTAGATTGAGAGACATTAATATACTGTTACATGTCTGTTAATATGGGGAAAACTGAAGAAACCCTCATTGCATTGAGTTTGATAACTAGCCTGAAATACAGCCGCCTTCTCAGTTAGTTCCAGGGTCCTTGAATTTTCAAATGGCTCAACTCGTCGCGAGCGCAAGTGAACTTGTGAAATTATCGCCATCACGCCGCGTATACAGTCAAGTCTGTTTGTCTCGGAAAGTATTTATTGTAGTTTATATCTCTTCCCTAATTGCACTGATGAAGGACTCGAAACCCTAAACGTCCCAGCAGCTTGTGTTACAGCTGATAAACGGAGGAAATGGCTCTACTGAAACAAAATCAAAGCGGACGAGTTTCGTGTTGTTTAGCTTTGCGGCCGAAGTCCATCATTGTCTGTGGTTCGGCGGGGAAGAAGAGTGTTCGTTGGGATTACTTTCAACAAAGTACACTGTATTTCAACTACCAATCTCGTACAAGTGCCTTTAATTTTTAATGATTTTCACGAAGTGGTCCTTTTTTGGCAGAATTTATTTTAGAAACAGTTGGCCTCATACCTAAAAGTGACAGCCCGAGTAAACGCCCAGCGGGCGTCTTGTTTTAGTATATACAACACGGAAATGAGAATTATAGTGTTTATCACCACTCAAGTGATTTCAACTAATCTTCCAAAAATGTCAGTGCACAATTGCGTCTCCAGATAAATCATCCGGATCCCTGATTGAGTTGTCATAGTTGTTTTATATAGAACATTTTACTATTTTAATATTAGCTCAGCCTTTGGCGTCACATTTTTACCATTTTTAATATAGATACACTGTACATATAGTTCCAATATTGATACGTTTGTCTTTTAGGTTGCTCATAAATTAATTATATTTTGTAATTTTTATACTTTATTTTTATTATTATTATTATTATTATTATTATTATTATTATCATTGTCATTGAAACTCATTGCATCTGAATAAAATACAGGACAGTTTTCATCCGTTAAAAAAATATTTTTGAAGTCGGAGGACAAACTGTTGTGAACGCTACGACGTTTAACTTTTTAAGTGAAAGTCGTATACTGTTAGAAAGTCCGTTCTATTCCGTTAATTTCTATATAAGGTAATTGCTATATACATATAAGCTAAGCCCTTAAGGTTACCGTAGACCTTCGCGGCCTGTTTTGTCCCCCCCCCCCCCCAATCCAAAATAAAAAATCATTCCTTGTGAAGTTTATTAATTGTACTTTATTTCCCTTAAAAAATAATTCAACAGACTTCGCGAGATATTTGGAAAACCGTATTTCGAAGTAAAGTAAATAGATAGCTTAGGCAAGCTCGCTGTAGATCTTTGCGGGAAACTACATCCGGGACATCCAAAAGCCCTATCTCAATGCATATGCATATCGCATGTGCAGGTAGGTAGGTAATCTTTATTTTATCACGGAGTCTCATCATCAGTATAAAGTCTAAAACATACAGATGCTCTTCCGGAGAGCCGTGAATGTAACAATAAATGTAACAGCATAAAAATATAATAATCCACTACTAACTATTAAGTAATGTTATAATATAGAAACGATAGTACGCGCGCCGTGATTGGCTGTTTAGCCATGTTTTATCAGAGTATATAACATGGTTTGGATTCAACTTCAGCTTAAATAAATCTATATTATAAATCAGTTCGGCTTGTGCTTTAACCGTTTCTCTCATGTTCTCAAATGCCCATCGTGTTTTATGATAGTATAAAACGTTGCTAAGTCTTCTTTATTTGTTAAATATAACCTAAGCAATCGAATTCCTAAGAAAAACGCTCGGCTAGAGCATGTCATGTAAAATTTAAACATTAAGTCTTTAACGTTCATATCTCAAAGCTTTAGTGTTAACATGTTAGCAGACTGTGCAGTACTGTTATCATTCATTGCGCTTCGAGTTTTCATTAGAAATATTGTTTCAGCTCGCTTATGGATAAAACAATACGGAATCCCTATCACATATACAGCAAGAGTTCGTGCTGGTTTGCTGTGATTTTCTCTTTGGCTTCGTCGTCGCTTTCGTCTTCTACTTGTCCTTGATATCTCAGGCTGGTTTTTTGTCAGTCTTACATCGCTTTACAACACTTTTCTTTTCACTAGGTTTCTTAGTTTTTGCCATGATAGCTTGCAGTCTAATCAAATCGTTCGGTGAAACTAGCAACGCAGTACAGTACCAGTAGGAATGTAAACCCAGGTAATACGAACAATTTCATTGCCCGCGAATTCTTGGTTCATTCACAACAACCCCAGGGGTCCTGTGTTTCATTGGCTTGTTGGGTTAACATGTTGACAGAACCTTTGATGAAGTGTGAACTCGCTGTAAAACTTCCGAAGCTAAAAACTCTGACTTCATTTACTTGCTTATTCCCTATCTTTGAGTGAATTATCCGTGTCTTAATAATGATCGGATCCTTGCAAAACTTGGCCAAAAGATAGATATACTATCAGGCACCCAAATCGTGTCGGGCTTTAGCGATATTTTCGTTATTTCTTTTTTTATGTTGCTTAGCGTCATATAGTTTGGAAGATTTTAGGACCTCAAACTTTAAGAAGGATTTGCATACGAACAAAGTAAAATATTAAAAATACTCGACACACTTTTGGAGGCTGTCATCTGCTGATTGACATAATGCAACGCATAATTCACTGATCTAAACCTCGTCTTTTTTTGCGTTTGTAGGCTTAGTACTGCTTTCCAGTGAAATCTTTATTTAAAACAGCAATTTCAACAGATACCTTAATTGTTTCATAAGCTTTACAGTGATGTATATGTTAATATGGTTTTCTTTAAAGCGTAGCCCGTGTATTTGTTTTAACGAGAGGTACCCGCGAAGGTCTACGGTGTTTAGCCATGCTTATATCATATAAATTAGCATAATAGAAGGGACTTGCTAGCAGTCTATGAAAGTCGTCGAAACTCAGTCTAATTTTAGTTTGATTTCTATTGGCTCTTCAGTTTACCGCGCAATGGGTTCCTGGCATGTGCTTCAAAAGTGGGTTTTAGCAATTAAATGTGTATTTATTTTCGCAATATCATAAAAAACCTTATTGCCCAAGCTTCTTCGGTCAAGATGGGGAGATATTGGCCTCGTTTATTTTTATGTTTTATGGACCTCGACTTCGTCTCCGTCCACTGATAAACACGCAAAAAATGTACTTGGCCAACATCCCCCCAAGAGGTTATTGACCAAGCGAGAGGTCAATACATATATTGTGTTAATTGATGTGATTCAGTTGAACAATTATTTTTCTGGTTCAAGATTTTAATAAAATATAAAACTCTGGGATCGGCACATATTAGATACTGGTTGTTTCTATTTAACTGTCCTAAAAGTGTTTGGAAAAACGTATTCAGAATACCTCCTCGTGTATATCACGTGTTCAAGTTCAAGTTTATTTACACTGTTCAGTTACATATATTAAAAAAAAAGAAAATAGAAACGTATAGATAAGATAGAGCTAAGATACAATCATGAGAGGTAAAAAAATTGGTTGAATTATTGTTTAAGTGTGTGCAGTGATTAAAGTAGCAAAGGCTTTCGAGTTAAGCACTGCCTATAGTAAAGTTGTACAATTATAGAAGAAAATTACTACATAAATATAATCGTGTATGATGTAATTATTGTAAATATTATGAAACAAGAACAAAAGATAGTGAAAAAGAGAAGGAAAAGAGAGAAAATCTGAGAAGAAAAAAAAGGATGTTTGTACAATATACATATATAAACATATATATTTATACACACACACTATACACACACCTATATCTATTTTTATAATATAGATACGATAGTACGCGCGCTCTGATTGGCTAAGAAGCCATGTTTTATCAGAGTATATAACATGGTTAGCCGTGTTATATAGTTTTCAACTGGCGGTTTCCTTTCATCGCGCGCGTAAATATTATAAAACAGATAAAGAAGCTTTAAATCCATGTTTTATACTATCATAAAACACTCTGGTCATTTGAGAACACTCGAGAAATGTTGAAAGCACGCGCCTTCGGCTTGTGCTTTAACATTTCTCTCATGTTATCAAATGCCCATCGTGTTTTATGATAGTATAAAACATGGCTAAGGCTTCTTTATTTGTTAAATATACTACATATACGTATGTTTATATAATATTTATCATAACAACAACGGCAACAAAATAATAATGGTCAGGTAGGCAAAAGTATAGTGCTTATAGACCCATTCGAAAAATGGCGTCCAATTTAACTAACTATTGTTTAGGCTTGACCAGCCTCGCTTACACGTTCAAAAGCTTTTGTGTGTACTGACTAGCCTCGTGTTCACGTTACCAGGACAATAGCTTTTTAAATTGGACGCCATTTTTCGAATGGGTCTATAATATGTCAGTTTTGTCGATTTAATAAATATTTTTTGTATTGAATCTTGAACTGAGTAAGGGAGAGGGCTTTTAGGTGGCTGGGAATGTTTTCCCATATTTTTGAAGCTGAATAAAATTATTTAAAGGTGTGGATACCATAATTAGTTCGAACTCTAGTTCGATGGAAATTTTGTTTTGACGCATATCTGGTGTTATATGAGTGGACCTCAGATACCGGTGTCGAAAAGCCTTGAAAAGCTTGTTACTTATTTTATGAATGAAACAAGATGTCTTTAAAAAGTAGATGTTTTCAAGTTGTAGTATGTCTAGCAGTGTATAATAAGGTGATGTTTTTTCTCTAGACTGAGCAAAGAAAATTCTCCTAATACATTTATTTTGTTTTATTAAGATTTTGTTTAACTTTGTTTTGTAAGTATTACCCCAGGCTGATATTCCATAACTAAGATATGGATACATTAGAGTATAATAAAGCTGTTTACGCAAACGTAGATTAATATAGTGTCTAAGTTAATTAATGATACCTTTGTTTTTAGATATTTTGCTAGTCACATGTGTTATTTTGGGCTCCCAGTTGACATGCTCATCAATAAAAACACCTAAGTATTTGATGTAATTTTTACGACTTATCTTATTGATGTTAAAATTAATAAAAATATTCCTTGGTGATTTAACAAGCATATTTTTTTTTTTTAAATTAATTGACAATTTATTAATATTACAGTAGTTGTGTACATGGGGTAGTTCTTCATTCATGACGTTTTCAAGGTCATTTGAGTTTTTACTAGAATAAAATATCTTGGTATCATCTGCAAATATTCGCTCAAAATAGCTCTTTGTAATGTATAGCCCCGGCTTATTTTACAATAATATACTCACATGCGCATAACAACAACTAATGGTCTACAAACGTAATGTTATAAAATGTGATGGACTAAACTAACCTAATTCCTAGATTCTAATACTAATTACTAAAAATTACGATATGGTTGTTAAAAAAGTGCTAAAATATCAAATAATTAATTATGAATGCCAGTAAAAAGCCTTCCTAAATAAATAGGTCTTAAGGAGTCTTTTAAATACATTGACAGCATCGGCCTGGAATATCTCAGAGGGTAGCTCATTCCACAGGGTGGGTGCTGCAAGAGCGAATGAGCGGTCACTTAAGGTGGCACTGGAGTCTACACTCTTGGACGCTGAAGTAACAGTTCGCCATTAGATCTTAAATTGTATCGGCGTGATGGAGTCTTTACATTTATGAGTTCAGTGAGATAGTCCGGAGCAAGGCCATGTATTGCCTTATATGTTATCAACAGGACCTTAAAATCTACTCTGAATTTGACAGGGAGCCAGTGCAACTTATATAGTGTAGACGTTTAGCATAACGCACGTTATTCAGGCCGCGCGAGTGTACACAAAGTACTGCACTTAAGCACCAAGACAAATCAGAACACAGAAATTTACCCTCGGGGAAAATATCACCGCCATCCTGTCCCACAAGCACATGAAATGAAAATACAAACTTGAGTTATTCGCAAAGAATTTTAGCGAAGGATAGGAAATATAAATAAATAATTCGGAATGTTTACGGTTCATGCACAGTTGTACAAATCCTATGTTTATTTGAAATAAAAGACTTGAATATTCAACTGAGCATGAATCGTAAACTGGTCTATTCTGCTTCTGAATGAAGATAAATGATGCATTAATAATCAATCCCCCAAAGACTTAAAATGGGAAAACATACGTAATGGATTTTTAAAAGAGGTCAATTCTTGGCAAATATGAGTCTCTCAGCGAGATCTCGATGTTTCCCGATGACAAACTTCCAGGTGTTAAGTCATTTTTTTAGTTATTAGTGATTTGGTCTTTTTTCCAGAATTAAAAAACGTTTCGAAAGACTGGCGTAACCAAAACGCACGACACACGTCATTTTCTGTCACGCTCTGATCACGTGCGCTAGGCAGGCAGCAATGCATTGTTACTCTCTGACGTCATAGATTTCGAAAATGTATCCTGTTCCAACTTCAGCGGTTAACAGTTTGTTTGTTACTTGTCATGTGACCCTAAATCAACCAATGAAGGTCTGCGTTATATACTGGAAAATAACAGATATATATATAGCAAATTACATTATTTTCCACTGTTTGTGACCCTAAACATGCTGGAAACAACTTTGCCTACGAACTTACCGATATTTTAAAACTTAACATTGTACCATGGAGTTATTTTTGTTGATGTTCATAGCCATACTTGGCCTCTTGTTTCGTACCAGGTTACATATACCTTCATTCCAGAAATAATATTTAGCATCATGCAGAGTTCCCAGGTTTTGCAAACAATAATCATACCATTACGTTGGTTTTAAAGTAACTTTTTTCATTCCTGGTTGAAGGAATAACTCTCAAAATCGATATTTTGCTTTAATGATTTTTTTTTATGAGCGAGCCAAACTTATATTCTTTCTCGTGAAAAAGGAACAAAGTTATTTACTAAGTAAACTCACGAGAAAACGCGCTTTTAATTGCAAATCCAAACTAATCTCTTCCAAAGGCCAACGTAATAGATTAATCTTTACGTAATCCAACGATTGTAAGCCACGGGTTTTGTACAAGGCTTTGTAAATATACAAGAATTTTCGATTGACGTAATTTGTCATTGGAAAAGTCAAAAGCTTTTAGATCCGCTTACGAAACCTTTCGTTATCCCTAATTAGTTTTCTGTGTAGTACGAGTTAATGTTTGTCCGCATGTTTTCTGATACCAAAAAGAAGTTGTCTGTCAGTTCACATAAGAAGTAAACTCTTCAATATATTTTGCGTCCACGACAAACTTAGAATGATATAACTGCCATTAAAACGTTACGCATTCGATAATATGTAGGTTTTGAAAAGTATACATGAGGTATAACAATTCCGCATTTTTGATCCCCATTGCCTAGAAATTATCACCAAAGCTGTTTTGTCATGTTTTAGTATTATTTTATTTAGTTGAAACAACATTTGGAACTTAAATTGATTGGCAATCAGCACAATATAAAAGGAAAGTTTAGAAAAAGATAGGAGTAGTTGGTGCTCACAGTTCCATGTACGTGCTGCTGAAAAAAGTTAACAAGAACACTACAATTCCACAACCTAGCAAAGCTATAGTTTCTAGAAGACTTGGAATAACTTAAGATCGGCATGAAGACTGCATGCGATAGGTGTTTTATTCTTCGTTCTGGCCACAATACCAGCAAGTAAGCAAAGTTGTATAATTTTCACGATATTTTTCAGAAAAACTCAATCAGATGTTGATGAGGATTTGGGGGTGTGTCAACTAAAGATGCGGTTTTCATTTGGGAAATATAGTTTTACAGTTCTACTTACTTTAAGTTGTTTTGTTTAAGAGTTTGTATGTTATAGGCATTGTGGATTGATATATATGATCATATGTTTGAGTAGTTTAACTATATGTAATGTTAACTCTGATCTCAAATCGATTCAAAATCCAATATCGTGGACTCGGAAAGTTTTAAATAAAGAAGTATTTGATGTATAGGAGACGTTCTTTGAAATTTGATAACAATATTTGAAAGAGTTCCGCCCGTATTCAGATGCAGTCAATAAAAGTCGACAGTTTTATGAAAATTAAGCATCATTTCCAAGAGTCAGAGCTCGAGGAACTTATTGAACGAGAAAGGTGACGGCATACAACAGAAGGAAAATGACGTATATGCATACACGTACGCGGGACAGTCCGTACGCGGTGATGTAACGGAATTTAAAGTTCGGGAAATTGAATATTTTACGCGTCACGGCAAAAAATCAGACTGATTATTGAGATAATTTAGGAAATCACAAATGGCGGAACGGCGTTAAGTAGCCATACGAAATCAGGCAGGCCGATTCAGGACTCGAAAATCCTCACGTGTTCCGCGCGCTGGTGCAGCGGTCGGGCGGGCAAGAACATCCGGCAAAATTTCACTTTCATGCTACATGTATGGTACTCCGCTACAATTAACATCACAATGCTAAATACAATGACACTTTAATAAAGTTTATATATACAGTCAATGCCAAAAAGGTTGTCCAGCAGAATATAATATAATACTATAATATCCATTGTTTTGGGCTATTGTCTAGGCCAAAACAATAGGCCAAAACAATGGATATTATAGTATTATATTATGTTCTGCTGGACAACCTTTTTGGCATTGACTGTATATATATATATATATATATACATATATATAGGAATGAATAAAGTAAACTTGGCTTTCCAACGATGATGTCGCTAGCTAGGAGGATCCAATATATATACAGCGAAGTGCAAAAACTTTGACCCCCCACACCTCAACTATATAACTATATCGGGTGCATTATGGGTAGGAGTAAAGTCATTAAAATGCAACTACAGCCGATATTCGCGCGCGTTTGTAAATCGTCATAGCGAAGACTTATGCAGTTGATTTAAAGTTCAAGATTTCATCTAGAATACAACATTTTTACTCGGGACAGGCTTATATAAACCTGAGTATTTAAATGCACTCTATATATTTACTGTTAGATCGAATATTTGCAAAACAGAACATATCCCTGGTCGGCGGAAAGAGAACGGGAAATGATCATGCCGAAGTTTCAGGTTCGAAGCGTGAATTCAGAACTATTTGTGAAGCTGTTAGGAGATCTTCTGATGACCTAAAATATCGAGATAACCCATTAAGAGGAGAGATGATTACACCTGATCTGTAGGTTCAGGGCCAATATGAATTCGTTTGAAACTTTGACATTCTATATTTGTTGTCAGTGTTTCTAGGGTTAGGGTTAGGTTAAACTGAGAGCGATGAAAACATTCAGCTCGATATCAGCGCAGTTATTCCGTTCTCTGTCTTCTACTTCTGTGAAGACTGAACTGATCAGTGTTATTAGACTGATATAACGTTTCAAAGAGACTGGCTTATAGTTGGAAAACGTATCGACAAAGCAAAATAAACACTTTATACGTAAGGAAACCTCTTACAGTTTGAATATCGAATCGTTTTCTTTAACTGTTGTGTAATGTTTATTTTTAGCTGATCCTGATGAGAGGAAATTCACAAGCTGTGAAAAAATTGCTGTTGTTTGGAGCTGCAATATAATTACAAAATGAAACTTCGAAAATTAAATATTCAAAAGTTTGTCGCGGCTAGTTATCTACGAAATTAGGAAACTATAGGATTCACAATAAAGTGATGTTGTTAAATGGGACCACAGCTACTAACGTTTTTGGTTTAATTACGAAGCTATAATAAACAGTTTCGTCAAAATTATGAGATTTAAATAGCATACAAAATAGATTTTAAGAATGAAAGAAAACTGTGCAACAATAATAAGAACATTCAGCGATGCGAATCCAAGAATTATCGAACGTACCTTTCATAAAAGCATTTACTAAAAAAAATATACCATAAAAACAGGACCCTCCGAACCTTAAATAAAACTGGATAAGAGAATTTCAAGAGGAATAACTAAGAGTTTATTAGAATTTTTTAGAATTGTTTAATACCATAAAATATGGGATACGTTAATTTCTATCCGTTTCTTAATCAAAATAATTAAATGTTTTATGAATTTGTTGTCAATAAATTTATGAAATTGCGTAACCCTTTTAGCTATTTTAATCTCTTCAATTTTCCGCGAAACAGTTTCAAAAATAGCGTTGAATTCTTGCTTCGCAGATGTGTCCGGCATGATAGTTCCGTCCGTGTTACGTTCTTCTTACGTAAACATTAATTTATAATATAAAATCAGGAAAGATATTTTTCCAAACAGTAAATAGAAAGTGCGTTTACTTTACTTTAAACTTTCATGCCTGTTCCGAGTAAAAGTCAGTTGTATTCTAGATAAATTCTTGAACTTTAAATCAACTACACAAGTCTTCGCTAGGATGATTTGCAAACGCGAGCGGATATCGGCTGTAGTTGCATTTTAATGAACTTACTCCTACCCATAATGCACCCGATATATTGATATAGTTGAGGAGCGGGGGGTCAAAGTTTTTGCACTTCGCTGTATATATATATATATATATTTTAATGAACTTACTCCTACCCATAATGCACCCGATATATTGATATAGTTGAGGAGCGGGGGGTCAAAGTTTTTGCACTTCGCTGTATATATATATATATATATTTTAATGAACTTACTCCTACCCATAATGCACCCGATATATTGATATAGTTGAGGAGCGGGGGGTCAAAGTTTTTGCACTTCGCTGTATATATATATATATATATATATATATATATACAGTCAATGCCAAAAATGTTGTCCAGCAGAACATAATATAATACTTTAATATCCATTGTTTTGGCCTATTGTCTTGGTCTAGACAATAGCCCAAAACAATGGATATTATAGTATTATATTATGTTCTGCTGGACAACCTTTTTGGCATTGACTGTATATATATATATATATATATATGTATTTACTCTGTGTGCATTTGTATATATTTCTGTATACATTTAATTTTAATTAGAAATGTATTGATCCACAGCTCTTTCGATCAAGTGCTATGTATGTGCGGCATCCAAAAAGCTCTGTGATACCACACTGTCGTGCCCAGCCCCAGCGGATACGTGCTACAAGATTAAGACTGGTGACGAATACACAAGGGCATGTATGGCAAAGGCTGCATGCGACGCGGCCAGTAAAGCTTGCAAGACGTCTGGTAGCTGCGAGGTTTCGTGCTGCCAAAAGGACCTCTGCAATGGAAGTGGTACAATGAAGCCCATGGCTGTGATAACTCTCTTGGCCCCAGTCCTTGCAGTTGCGCGATATTTGATGTAACCATGACAACGGCTTTGCAGCTTGGATGACAAGAATATTGATGTTAATTCGAATATTGGTGTTAATATGGAAATCTTGATTCTAGGCTTCCAGTTTTATTTTTACTTTCGAAACACTGAGTTGTTAACCTTTTCTCCAGTTTGATAATTAAAATAATTATAATAAACTGCAGTTTATTTTTCTTGAATATCCCTTTCATATCAATAGGCTCCAAAGTAAGGATTTTCTTGAAGTCTGCTTGGTTTTTGGCTCCTTGTCACACGGTATAAACATGTGGCCAATAACCAGTATTTTCCAGTCTGAGCTCGATTCTAATAGTAAATTCATTGCCCGACATGAGAATTCCACGTTAAATTTCACTTGAAAAACCGATATCAAACTCATCGCCCCATAGCATTTGCGAAAATAAATAAATAATATAGTCAGTTTGAAAGTCTTGCTGAAATTCCGCCCACGCGCCAGGAACCCATTGTGCGGTAAACTGAAGAGCGAATAGGAATCAAGCTAAAATTGGACTGAGAACTCACACGAGGTACAACTTCAAGTGAAGTCGTTGCGCACAGCATTTGGTTTTCCGACATGAAAACTGCAAGTTTATGCATGAAAAGACCTGTATTTTATTTAGGTACACTTAATTTCAATCAATCTAATCTTTATCAAGAAAGCGAAAAGTGCATTCACAGAAGACAAAATTGTGAATGTTTGTGAAAGATTTAGAAAACCGGCGGCCTGTTGAAATCACTAGTTAATGGTGGATGACGATAAGTGAAATGTAAAACCAGACAAAAAGAGCTCCACAGATACAGAAAAGAAAGACTTGTAAGTATTAATTCTGCCTTACTTTATAAGCGAATTACCAAATTTGGATGCTGAATTTACTCGGTCACACTCACGTAGGTTTGGAGCGCGCCACTCAGTATGCGCATGCGCGAAATGCTAACGAACTGATTCGATCCACGTGACAAAGGAGAAACATGGCGGATATTTTGGTTGATTTCCACGGCGTCAAAATATCGAGAAATCATCTCACTTAAACCTACAGTTACACTGAAAGTTTGCACGATTACTCCGTTGCAATAGATGAAGGATTTTAACGGGAAATTTTAGCAATGAATGAAGTGAGTAGCGCCAAAAATCCGATAAACTTTGGATTTCCATGGTGATTGAAAACACGACAACGTTTAAAGGCTCTTTTTAAAAAACAACTTTGGAGCTCCAGAGATCGGGTTATTCTAGTTTTTGAAAAACTTTCGAGCATTGGAAGTCATGGCCCAGGTCCAGTTGATGAAGACCAAACAAGTCGTTAGTTATGGAGTTTTGTTGGTGAAGTTTGATGACTGTTTGGATTTTGCTTGGATCGTCCCTCGTGCTCGTGTGCTTGGCGAGGTATGCATCTGGCCTCATGACATGTTGAGCAAAGAATGCTCTGATGCCGATCATCCTAAGGTGTATAAAGGTAAGAAGGGTTGGGATCAAGTGTAGTTTACGAATCGAATCGAAAATTTTCTATTGAGAATCACTCGAAATTCAAACATTTTAGAACGACAAAATCCCCAAATATTGACTGGGGTGGCAAGATCGTGTGGAGTTTTGTCGTCCAAAAAATTATGTTTGATCTTCAGTAATTCTCAACAATAAATTTTCGATTGGAGTCGTAAACTACACTTCATCCAAAGTGTTCAATTTTAGTTTAATAAAATGTTCTATAAGTTTTCTTAAACATTAATGATCCGTTTAAGTGGCACTGCAGTGTCATTGTATTTGCAGTTTAGCCTGAGTCACTCACCAAAGGGGCTATTGCACTTAATATGCGTACCCCCCCTGTTGAGGACCAAGGAATTCTGCGGGGTCACCAGATAATTTTTCAAGGAATTCTTTGGGGATACCATATAAATAGAGAGGAATTCTTTGGGGGCACATATCAAATTTAGAGGAATTCTTTGGGGATAAAGTGAATATTTGGACAATTCTTCAGGGGTTGAAGTCAATTCTTCAGGGTAACACTACTTTCCACCATGGAATTATTCAGGTGTTTTTAATATCAGAGGAATTCTTTAGGGTACAACTCAAAATATGGTCCTCAACAGGGGGGGTACGCATATTAAGTGCAATAGCCCATTAAGGCAGGTCAATTCCTTATACAGTTTTTGTGATGGTAAAGATGCATTTATGTTTACCAATGAAAATTGAATGAAAGTTTTGTTTACATGTGTAGTTTGCTGTACCACACAAAGTAAGTCTTGTGTATGTACAAACTCTATGATTAGTCAAAACACAATAAACTTAAGATGGACACTGCCATGATACAATTAAGTAGCAATAATAATAATAATATGGGTTGGTATAGCAGTCAATGAAATCCACTGTGTACTGTGTAATGCACCGATAAAGCTCTAACCACCTGAATGAGTTGCATTCGAGTCTCGTTGGTATATCTTTACCATCACAAAAACCTGTAGAAAAAAATTACCTGTTGGTGAGAGACTAAGCCAAAAGCAGGGTGCAGCTCTTAAGTATGTTTAAAAACATCCAAAGAGAATATTTCTACTTTCACTTTGTACTCGAAGTTTGTCGATTTTTTAAGTTTGCTCATAAGACAAATGAATTGGTGAATGGGCCATTCCATTTTTTTTCCAAAACCCCCCTATTGGGGAGCTCAATTTTGACTAATCCCCCCTTCCCTTGGGATTTTCTAACTTCTACCACGGCCAACCTATTGGAATTGGAAAAAAATACCCCCTCCTTGGATTTTCAATGATTGTCATTCCCCTCCCCATTGGAAATTCACCATCAATCCCTGGTCTCCCACTGGAATCCACAGAATTGTGAACCCCCTCCCCTTTGGATTTTCAATCATTGGACATCTTAAAATGAATTGTTTACAAAATTAATAAATAATTTAGAGGTTATTGGTCAGCTATGCTGCACATTAAATTTTGTATTTTTAAGAGTTATTCATATTTTGGCAAACCTTTAGGTGAGCGAAAATGGGAATGGAGAGTAAAAATACACAGCTGTATTAGATGTTAGTCTACTAATAAGTTTTTTTATTACATGTATATAAATTATATGGAAACTTCCCCCCCTTTTTACATTGTTTTTGCTTATACATTGTTATGCTTTGGTAAGCCATTTGACTATACATTGTAACTACCCAAAATACTTTTTTCCATGTGTGAGCAGGCTGTAACCTACAATTTCATGTGATCTGATTGGTTCCAGGAGCGGGCATCTTTTTCCTATCTCTGACCACGGTCTCAATTCATTGGAGTTTCTTCAATAATTTGTCTCAAGTCGAAAAGAATAGAGAGAGAGAATTAACACATTATTTACCGGCTTAGGCCTGTGGCCTCATTCAGTACATTTCATGACCTCAGACTCAGTTTTTCTTTATATGGACCTCCCAGTGCCAGCAAACAACTTGTATATATTTAGTGGGTTCTTGTGCATATTTTGTGTGTTTTTGGCATAATTTAATACATGTATATGATAAAAATATAGAGGGAAATTAATGTACAATTACTGTAACTGGGACCACTTGGTGGGAGGGGGGGGGGGGGGTGCATGTGGCTGGGTCCAATAAGAAGTATGAATAGGCCTTTTGCAGGAACAGTCAAAACAAATTAATTAAGCTCATGATCCCATGTGAAAAGCTTTACTGGAGGGAAAAAAATCTTCACAAACACAGTTTTTGAAAGATTGACACTAACAGATGAACTTATAATTGATTGGAGTTGGAAAATAGCATTTCCAAACAACTTTTCAATAAATGAATTTGGAAATCTTTAGCCACCTGGTACAACCATTTGATTGTATTCTGCAAAAGGACCATTCCATCCATACACATGGATTTATTACTATGTAATTGTCATTCTTGAAAATCTTATAAAATAGCTACTAGGATCAACTTCTTCACTCAAATACACACCTGTTTAACAGCCTTATTTTATTCCATGGCAGGTCAACATCTGCATGCATTGCCACAGCAACTTCTGCTGACACGAAGATTTTTTGTTTAATGCCATCCATTAGTTCTTGTTGTTCTTTTCTGGTTAGCTTCTTGATTTCATCCCTCTGCAGCACTACTGAAGATTCAAGGGTTGACCCAGAAACCTGAAACTGGTGGCCACCAAGCTCCTTACTTCAACGTCGTATTGTAGAACTGCTGGCAAGATTTCTTTTTACACGAAGAA
Source organism: Actinernus sp. WN-2022 (assembly GCA_030867875.1). Taxonomy (NCBI): domain Eukaryota; kingdom Metazoa; phylum Cnidaria; class Anthozoa; order Actiniaria; family Actinernidae; genus Actinernus; species Actinernus sp. WN-2022. The sequence goes on from JAOWCC010000282.1 coordinate 22,855, forward strand.
TTGTAATCCTTAACACTATGATTGGCTGTATACACCGGTAACCAAAATGAAAAAATGACAATTTAGAAATATGTAGAAGCAGGAGGCTGTTATGTAACCTTGATAATTATTTATCAAACTCATTAATAATTCATGAAGGAAAACAAAGGTAATGAATGTGTCATCTGTATTTGCCCTCGTTAACATAAACTTTGGCTTTGATTTTTTTGGCTGAAATAGTTTATATTGCAAAAATAGAATTTCGAAGTCATTGGATTTACAAACAGTGGCCTACTGCCCGAGTTTGTAAATCTGATAACACACAGCCACTCATTATGTATCTATTACATTTATACATCAGGGACGGTGGAGCGAAATTTCAAGTGGGAAGGGGGGGGGGGGGGGGGGGGTTAAAAAGTGTGTTGGGGGGGGGGGGGGGCCTCAGCATTCTGACTTTACACATGAAAATAAAATAAAAAAGATACAATTTGCTTGACTTTATAGCCAAATCTGGAAGGTAGATACTCATTAAAAAATTATGTTATATTTCACCATCAGCACCATGTAATTGATGGAGATTGATTGCAAATCAATATCATGCAAGACACCAACCATAATTTAGTGCTAAACTTTTGATACATTTACACGGTTTTCTATCCACAGGTACTTGCAGTACATGTATAATAATTTTTATTGTATGTATAAATATGTATTTTACAAGATAGAAATATAGGAACAACTATATATTATGTGTGAAAACATCAAGATATTTAACATATATATTGAATTCATCCGGGTTAAATATATCTTAATAAAACAAACAGGTGGCTAACGAGTTAAAAAATACTTTATAGTTTGTGTAGAAAAGGCCACTGCACAGGCCAGACTGAAATGCAGTCACGGATACCTTAAAAATATGTATTTGTTTAGTATGCTGAAATTCACAATAAATGTATGTAATCTATCATTCTCAAGTGTTGTCTTAGTAATGTAGCCCCACAAAGCTCCGATCAACATTGAGAGACAGTACAACCTGCTATTTCTCGCAAACACATACCTGTTAACTTCCAGTTTTGAATTGTATGCTTTGTTGGCCTTGTGTTTTTGCTAAGGCCTCTTTCATTCGTATTCCATGGGTCATCACTTCTTCCATTGCTGTGGGAAGGGCGTGGCCAATTGGCAACTGGAGAAATTCACTGGCAAGGGGATTTTCAACGGGATGGTATCTGGAAGCTCCTTGTTCCGATGGGCATGCTATGATTTTGGTGGCCCTGGCCCCATCACCGCAACAAAATTGAACATGAGCTTGAAGGCGGTTAAGAGATACCTGTGCGTGACACCCTTCCTTTTGGCAGTTGACTCAGCTCGCATAGCCTGCTATAGTGTAGAGGGGAAGGACGTATAGCCTGAAGGTCAAGCACTTCTTTACAAACTGTGCAGTCTGGTCCCCCCCCCCCCCCCCCCCCCCCCCCCATGATTTCGTTTTTGTGCAACCCAATTAGCCAAACAGGTGCAACAGTAAGCATGTTGGCAGGCATGCAGTGATCACTGGTTTATCTAGAAGTCTTAAACAAATTGGGTACTTGAGCCCCGGGGGGGGGTACTCCTGTTTGTGACGTATTATGTATGTGCCGCCCGGGTGGGTCAGGGTTTTGAGCTCGGTTTGGGCAGGTAGGGTCAGGGTTTTGGCCTGATTTGGGCAGATCAGGGTCAGGATTTGAGTATAATTTGGGTGCAGTCAGGGTCGGGGTTCAGTATTTTTTAGGCAGTTTTTAGCTACTATGTCAAAAAAAGACATTCTGTTGCCGCATTTTGATCGCCTGCCCACATGCAAGCACTGAGGTTCCCGTACTTATCTATGTACTTCATCTGCTGATTTGTTTACCCAATGCCACGTCCCCGACTTTAAATGTACCGTATTTTGCATGCAATCCCGGTACGCGGTATACCGGCCGGGATATATATCCGACCTTGTTTTGAAAACAAGTTAAAGAAGGGGCATTCAGGGTTTTTTTTTTTCAAAAAAGGGGGCAATCAGGGTTTTGGAGCTCGGAATGGGTCAAACAGGGTCAGGGTTTGAGCCTCCTGGCCTCACATACATACCCATTTTTCATGTAAGTACCCCCCCCCCCCCCCCCCCGGGACTTGAGCCTTGCCACGTTATTGTTCCTCGTATCGTTTGGCCACGTAAGATTTTCAATGCTGTCCATTAGGGAGGGTGGTGTGTTTTCCTCAAAACCTAAGTGCAACTCGCTGGCGCGATCACCCTAGCCGTGGTGCTACTACTTGGTACTGGTGTGGGATAAAATGACAGCCGAAGCCCTCTGTTCCCGCCGCTTTTTGCCGGACGTCCGCCTTTGTTTTGCAGACCTCGCACCCAGCTCGATGAGGGTGCCACTGTTTCGAAACTTTAAGAGTGGTAATAAGTTTCACCTTTCTCCAGTTTCGCCTCGAATGATGTCATCGTGCGGTAACAAGTTTTGCAAAACCGCGGTGGATGAATTTGGGGTAGGTCACTCTTCGTTGTTGGGTGGGGCCGAAAACAGCGGTCAAGACAACACTGAAATTTAGTCACGGCACCCGTGTGTAGTTATATTGCGGTTGGTCTTATTTTTGGAGTTATGCCTCCCACAGTTTTTCCGTATGATAATCCATTTCCGAAACTGAAAACCGAGGGACAAAAACATTAGGGCATTTAAATGTTTCAATCGCGTGCGCGCCAGCTCAGATTTCCCCCCTTCGCTCGCGCCAAGAATTCCCGCTAAAATGGTGGTCAGGAAGTCTTCAATAACACAAAAAGAAAAAAACTCCATAAGCAAAACAATACTTTAGTTTACAGTAAAGGAACTTCTCATGAGTTGTATGTGTGTGTCGTTGTTGGGAAAACTCGAGTTAGTGTTTTTTTTCTCAGTGCATAAT
>JAOWCC010000283.1:0-26023 GCA_030867875.1 Actinernus sp. WN-2022
GAATCAGGAATCAGGAATTATGAATCAGGAATGATCAATCAGGAATGATGAATGATGAATCAGGAATCAGCAATGATGAATCAGGATTCAGGAATGATGAATCAGCAATGATGAATCAGGAATCAGGAATGATGAATCAGGAATGAGGAGTGATCAATCAGGAATCAGGAATGATGAATCAGGAATCAGGAATGATGAATCAGGAATGAGGAATGATCAATCAGGAATGATGAATGATGAATTAGGAATCAGGAATGATGAATCAGGAATCAGGAATGATGAATCAGGAATGATGAATCAGGAATCAGGAATGATGAATCAGGAATCAGGAATGATGAATCAGGAATGATGAATGATGTATCAGGAATCAGGAATGATGAATCAGGAAAGAGGAATGATGAATCAGGAATCAGGAATGGTGAATCATGAATGAGGAATGATGAATCAGGAATCAGGAATGATGAATCAGGAATCATGAATGATGAATCAGGAATCATGAATGATGAATCAGGAATGATGAATCATGAATCAGGAATCAGGAATGATGAGTCAGGAATGATGAATGATGAATCAGGAATGATGAATGATGAATCAGGAATGATGAATCAGGAATCTGGAATGATGAATCAGGAATGATGAATGATGAATCAGGAATGATGAATCAGGAATGATGAATCAGGAATCAGGAATCAGGAATGATGAATCAGGAATCAGGAATCAGGAATGATGAATCAGGAATGATGAATGACGAATCAGGAATGATGAATGATGATTCAGGAATGAGGAATCATCAATCAGGAATCAGGAATGATGAATCAGGAATGAGGAATGATGAATCAGGAATGATAAATGATGAATCAGGAATCAGGAATGATGAATCAGGAATGAGGAATGATGAATCAGGAATGATGAATCAGGAATCAGGAATGATGAATCAGGAATGATGAATGATGTATCCGGAATCAGGAATGATGAATCAGGAAAGAGGAATGATGAATCAGGAATCAGGAATGGTGAATCAGGAATCAGGAATGATGAATCAGGAATCAGGAATGATGAATCAGGAATCAGGAATTATGAATCAGGAATGATCAATCAGGAATGATGAATGATGAATCAGGAATCAGCAATGATGAATCAGGATTCAGGAATGATGAATCAGCAATGATGAATCAGGAATCAGGAATGATGAATCAGGAATGAGGAGTGATCAATCAGGAATCAGGAATGATGAATCAGGAATCAGGAATGATGAATCAGGAATGAGGAAATGATCAATCAGGAATGATGAATGATGAATTAGGAATCAGGAATGATGAATCAGGAATCAGGAATGATGAATCAGGAATGATGAATCAGGAATCAGGAATGATGAATCAGGAATCAGGAATGATGAATCAGGAATGATGAATGATGTATCAGGAATCAGGAATGATGAATCAGGAAAGAGGAATGATGAATCAGGAATCAGGAATGGTGAATCATGAATGAGGAATGATGAATCAGGAATCAGGAATGATGAATCAGGAATCATGAATGATGAATCAGGAATCATGAATGATGAATCAGGAATGATGAATCATGAATCAGGAATCAGGAATGATGAGTCAGGAATGATGAATGATGAATCAGGAATGATGAATGATGAATCAGGAATGATGAATCAGGAATCTGGAATGATGAATCAGGAATGATGAATGATGAATCAGGAATGATGAATCAGGAATGATGAATCAGGAATCAGGAATCAGGAATGATGAATCAGGAATCAGGAATCAGGAATGATGAATCAGGAATGATGAATGACGAATCAGGAATGATGAATGATGATTCAGGAATGATGAATGATGAATCAGGAATCAGGAATGATGAATCAGGAATGATGAATGTTGAATCAGGAATCAGGAATGATGAATCAGGAAAGAGGATTGATGAATCAGGAATCAGGAATGGTGAATCATGAATCAGGAATGATGAATCAGGAATCAGGAATGATGAATCAGGAATCAGGAATGATGAATCAGGAATCATGAATGATGAATCAGGAATCAGGAATGATGAATCAGGAATGATGAATGATGAATCAGGAATGATGAATCAGGCATGATGAATCAGGAATCAGGAATCAGGAATGATGAATCAGGAATCAGGAATGATGAATCAGGAATCAGGAATGATGAATCAGGAATGAGGAATGATCAATCAGGAATGATGAATGATGAATCAGGAATCAGCAATGATGAATCAGGATTCAGGAATGATGAATCAGGAATCAGGAATGATGAATCAGGAATGATGAATCAGGAATGATGAATCAGGTATCATGAATCAGGAATCAGGAATGATGAATCAGGAATCAGGAATGATGAATCAGGAATGATGAATGATGTATCAGGAATCAGGAATGATGAATCAGGAAAGAGGAATGATGAATCAGGAATCAGGAATGGTGAATCATGAATCAGGAATGATGAATCAGGAATCAGGAATGATGAATCAGGAATCAGGAATGATGAATCAGGAATCATGAATGATGAATCAGGAATCAGGAATGATGAATCAGGAATCAGGAATCAGGAATGATGAGTCAGGAATGATGAATGATGAATCAGGGAATGATGAATGATGAATCAGAAATGATGAATCAGGAATCAGGAATGATGAATCAGGAATGATGAATGATGAATCAGAAATTGATGAATCAGGAATCAGGAATGATGAATCAGGAATGATGAATGATGAATCAGGAATGATGATTCAGGAATGATGAATCAGGAATCAGGAATGACGAATCAGGAATCAGGAATCAGGAATGATGAATGTTGAATCAGGAATCAGGAATGATGAATCAGGAATAAGGAATGATGAATCAGGAATGATGAATGATGAATCAGGAATGATGAATCAGGAATGATGAATCAGGAATCAGGTATCATGAATGATGAATCAGGAATCAGGAATCAGGAATAAGGAATGATGAATCAGGAATGATGAATGATGAATCAGGAATGATGAATCAGGAATGATGAATCAGGAATCAGTTATCAGGAATGATGAATCAGGAATCAGGAATCAGGAATCAGGAATGATGAATCAGGAATCAGGAATGATGAATCAGGAATGATGAATGATGAATCAGGAATGATGAATGATGAATCAGGAATTCCGGAATGATGAATCAGGAATAAGGAATGATGAATCAGGAATGATGAATGATGAATCAGGAATGATGAATGATGAATCAGGAATGATGAATGATGAATCAGGAATGACGAATCAGGAATCAGTATAAGGAATGATGAATGATGAATCAGGAATCGGGAATGATGAATCAGGAATGATGATTCAGGAATGATGAATCAGGAATCAGGAATGATGAATCAGGAATCAGGAATCAGGAATGATGAATCAGGAATGATGAATGTTGAATCAGGAATCAGGAATGATGAATCAGGAATAAGGAATGATGAATCAGGAATGATGAATGATGAATCAGGAATGATGAATCAGGAATGATGAATCAGGAATCAGGTATCATGAATGATGAATCAGGAATCAGGAATCAGGGATAAGGAATGATGAATCAGGAATGATGAATGATGAATCAGGAATGATGAATCAGGAATGATGAATCAGGAATCAGTTATCAGGAATGATGAATCAGGAATCAGGAATCAGGAATGATGAATCAGGAATAAGGAATGATGAATCAGGAATGATGAATGATGAATCAGGAATGATGAATGATGAATCAGGAATGATGAATGATGAATCAGGAATGACGAATCAGGAATCAGTATAAGGGAATGATGAATGATGAATCAGGAATCGGGAATGATGAATCAGGAATCAGGAATGATGAATCAGGAATGATGAATGATGAATCAGGAATGATGAATGATGAATCAGGAATGATGAATCAGGAATGATGAATCAGGAATCAGGAATCAGGAATGATGAATCAGGAATGATGAATCAGGAATGATGAATGATGAATCAGGAATGATGAATCAGGAATGATGAATCAGGAATGATGAATCAGGAATCAGGAATCAGGAGTGATTAATCAGGAATCAGGAATGATGAATCAGGAATCAGGAATGATGATTCAGAAATGAGGAATGATCATTCAGGAATGAGGAATGATGAATCAGGAATGAGGAATGATGAATCAGGAATGAGGAATGATGAATCAGGAATCAGGAATGATGAATCAGGAATCAGGAATGATGAATCAGGAATGATGAATCAGGAATCAGGAATGATGAATCAGGAATCAGAAATCAGGAGTGTTTAATCAGTATTCATCATTCCTGATTCATCATTCCTGATTCATCATTTATCATTCCTGATTCATCATTCATCAGGAATGATGATTCAGGAATCAGGAATGTTGAATCAGGAATGAGCGATGATCAATCAGGAATGAGGAATGATCATTTAGGAATCAGGAATGATGAATCAGGAATGAGGATTGATGAATCAGGAATGATGAATGATGAATCAGGAATCAGGAATGATGAATCAGGAGTCAGGAATGATGAATCAGGAATGATGAATCAGGAATGATGAATCAGGAATGATGAATGATGTATCAGGAATGATGAATCAGGAATCAGGAATGATGAATCAGGAATGATGAATCAGGAATCAGGAATCAGGAATCAGGATTGATGAATCAGGAATGATGAATGATGAATCAGGAATCAGGAATCAGGAATCAGGAATCAGGAATCAGGAATCAGGAATCAGGAATCAGGAATCAGGAATCAGGAATCAGGAATCAGGAATGATGAATCAGGAATGATGAATCAGGAATGATGAATGACGAATCAGGAATGATGAATGATGAATCAGGAATCAGGAATGATGAATCAGGAATAAGGAATGATGAATCAGGTATGATGAATGATGAATCAGGAATGATGAATCAGGAATAATGAATCAGGAATCAGGAATCAGGAATGATGAATCAGGAATCAGGAATGATGAATCAGGAATAAAGAATGATGAATCACGAATGATGAATGATGAGTCAGGAATCAGGAATGATGAATCAGGAATGATGAATCAGGAATGATGAATCAGGAATGATGAATCAGGAATGATGAATCAGGAATCAGGAATGATGAATCAGGAATGATGAATGATGAATCAGGAATGATGATTGATGAATCAGGAATGATAAATCAGGAATCAGGAATGATGAATGATGAATCAGGAATCAGCAATGATGAATCAGGAATGATGAATGATGAATCAGGAATGACGAATCAGGAATCAGTATAAGGAATGATGAATGATGAATCAGGAATCGGGAATGATGAATCAGGAATCAGGAATGATGAATCAGGAATGATGAATGATGAATCAGGAATGATGAATGATGAATCAGGAATGATGAATCAGGAATGATGAATCAGGAATCAGGAATCAGGAATGATGAATCAGGAATGATGAATCAGGAATGATGAATGATGAATCAGGAATGATGAATCAGGAATGATGAATCAGGAATGATGAATCAGGAATCAGGAATCAGGAGTGATTAATCAGGAATCAGGAATGATGAATCAGGAATCAGGAATGATGATTCAGAAATGAGGAATGATCATTCAGGAATGAGGAATGATGAATCAGGAATGAGGAATGATGAATCAGGAATGAGGAATGATGAATCAGGAATCAGGAATGATGAATCAGGAATCAGGAATGATGAATCAGGAATGATGAATCAGGAATCAGGAATGATGAATCAGGAATCAGAAATCAGGAGTGATTAATCAGTATTCATCATTCCTGATTCATCATTCCTGATTCATCATTTATCATTCCTGATTCATCATTCATCAGGAATGATGATTCAGGAATCAGGAATGTTGAATCAGGAATGAGCGATGATCAATCAGGAATGAGGAATGATCATTTAGGAATCAGGAATGATGAATCAGGAATGAGGATTGATGAATCAGGAATGATGAATGATGAATCAGGAATCAGGAATGATGAATCAGGAGTCAGGAATGATGAATCAGGAATGATGAATCAGGAATGATGAATCAGGAATGATGAATGATGTATCAGGAATGATGAATCAGGAATCAGGAATGATGAATCAGGAATGATGAATCAGGAATCAGGAATCAGGATTGATGAATCAGGAATGATGAATGATGAATCAGGAATCAGGAATCAGGAATCAGGAATCAGGAATCAGGAATCAGGAATCAGGAATGATGAATCAGGAATCAGGAATGATGAATCAGGAATGATGAATCAGGAATGATGAATGACGAATCAGGAATCAGGAATGATGAATCAGGAATCAGGAATGATGAATCAGGAATAAGGAATGATGAATCAGGTATGATGAATGATGAATCAGGAATGATGAATCAGGAATAATGAATCAGGAATCAGGAATCAGGAATGATGAATCAGGAATCAGGAATGATGAATCAGGAATAAAGAATGATGAATCACGAATGATGAATGATGAGTCAGGAATCAGGAATGATGAATCAGGAATGATGAATCAGGAATGATGAATCAGGAATGATGAATCAGGAATGATGAATCAGGAATCAGGAATGATGAATCAGGAATGATGAATGATGAATCAGGAATGATGATTGATGAATCAGGAATGATAAATCAGGAATCAGGAATGATGAATGATGAATCAGGAATCAGCAATGATGAATCAGGAATCAGGAATGATGAATCAGGAATGATGAATGATGAATCAGGAATCCGGAATGATGAATCAGGAATAAAGAATAAAGAATCAGGAATGATGAATGATGAATCAGGAATGATGAATGACGAATCAGGAATGACGAATCAGGAATCAGGAATGATGAATGAAGAATCAGGAATCAGGAATGATGAATCAGGAATGATGAATCAGGAATGATGAATGATGAATCAGGAATGATGAATCAGGAATGATGAATCAGGAATCAGGAATCAGGAGTGATTAATCAGGAATCAGGAATGATGAATCAGGAATCAGGAATGATCATTCAGGAATGAGGAATGATCATTCAGGAATGAGGAATGATGAATCAGGAATGAGGAATGATGAATCAGGAATGAGGAATGATGAATCAGGAATGATGAATGATGAATCAGGAATCAGGAATGATGAATCAGGAATCAGGAATGATGAATCAGGAATGATGAATCAGGAATCAAGAATGATGAATCAGGAATGATGAATGATGAATCAGGAATGATGAATGATGTATCAGAAATCAGGAATGATGAATCAGGAATGATGAATCAGGAATGATGAATGACGAATCAGGAATGATGAATGATGAATCAGGAATGATGAATGATGAATCAGGAATCAGGAATGATGAATCAGGAATCAGGAATGATGAAACAGGAATCAGGAATGATGAATCAGGAAAGAGGAATGATGAATCAGGAATCAGGAATGGTGAATCAGGAATCAGGAATGATGAATCAGGAATCAGGAATGATGAATCAGGAATCAGGAATGATGAATCAGGAATGATGAATGATGAATCAGGAATCAGCAATGATGAATCAGGATTCAGGAATGATGAATCAGGAATGATGAATGATGAATCAGGAATCAGGAATCAGGAATGATGAAACAGGAATCAGGAATGATGAATCAGGAATGATGAATCAGGAATGATGAATGACGAATCAGGAATGATGAATGATGAATCAGGAATCAGGAATGATGAATCAGGAATGATGAATGTTGAATCAGGAATCAGGAATGATGAATCAGGAATAAGGAATGATGAATCAGGAATGATGAATGATGAATGAGGAATGATGAATCAGGAATGATGAATCAGGAATCAGGTATCATGAATGATGAATCAGGAATCAGGAATGATGAATCAGGAATCAGGAATCAGGAATGATGAATCAGGAATCTGGAATGATGAATGATGAATCAGAATTGATGAATGATGAATCAGGAATGATAAATCAGGAATCAGGAATGATGAATGATGAATCAGGAATCAGCAATGATGAATCAGGAATCAGGAATGATGAATCAGGAATGATGAATGATGAATCAGGAATCCGGAATGATGAATCAGGAATAAGGAATGATGAATCAGGAATGATGAATGATGAATCAGGAATGACGAATGATGAATCAGGAATGACGAATCAGGAATCAGTATCAGGAATGATGAATGATGAATCAGGAATCAGGAATGATGAATCAGGAATCAGGAATGATGAATCAGGAATCAGGAATGATGAATCAGGAATGATGAATGATGAATCAGGAATGATGAATCAGGAATGATGAATCAAGAATCAGGAATCAGAAGTGATTAATCAGGAATCAGGAATGATGAATCAGGAATCAGGAATGATGATTCAGGAATGAGGAATCATCAATCAGGAATCAGGAATGATGAATCAGGAATGAGGAATGATGAATCAGGAATGATAAATGATGAATCAGGAATCAGGAATGATGAATCAGGAATCAGGAATGATGAATCAGGAATGATGAATCAGGAATGATGAATCAGGAATCAGGAATCCGGAATGATGAATCAGGAATAAGGAATGATGAATCAGGAATGATGAATGATGAATCAGGAATGACGAATGATGAATCAGGAATGACGAATCAGGAATCAGTATCAGGAATGATGAATGATGAATCAGGAATCAGGAATGATGAATCAGGAATCAGGAATGATGAATCAGGAATCAGGAATGATGAATCAGGAATGATGAATGATGAATCAGGAATGATGAATGATGAATCAGGAATGATGAATCAGGAATGATGAATCAAGAATCAGGAATCAGAAGTAATTAATCAGGAATCAGGAATGATGAATCAGGAATCAGGAATGATGATTCAGGAATGAGGAATCATCAATCAGGAATCAGGAATGATGAATCAGGAATGAGGAATGATGAATCAGGAATGATAAATGATGAATCAGGAATCAGGAATGATGAATCAGGAATGAGGAATGATGAATCAGGAATGATGAATCAGGAATCAGGAATGATGAATCAGGAATGATGAATGATGTATCCGGAATCAGGAATGATGAATCAGGAAAGAGGAATGATGAATCAGGAATCAGGAATGGTGAATCAGGAATCAGGAATGATGAATCAGGAATCAGGAATGATGAATCAGGAATCAGGAATGATGAATCAGGAATGATGAATGATGAATCAGGAATGATGAATGATGAATCAGGAATGATGAATCAGGAATGATGAATCAAGAATCAGGAATCAGAAGTAATTAATCAGGAATCAGGAATGATGAATCAGGAATCAGGAATGATGATTCAGGAATGAGGAATCATCAATCAGGAATCAGGAATGATGAATCAGGAATGAGGAATGATGAATCAGGAATGATAAATGATGAATCAGGAATCAGGAATGATGAATCAGGAATGAGGAATGAGGAATCAGGAATGATGAATCAGGAATCAGGAATGATGAATCAGGAATGATGAATGATGTATCCGGAATCAGGAATGATGAATCAGGAAAGAGGAATGATGAATCAGGAATCAGGAATGGTGAATCAGGAATGATGAATGATGAATCAGGAATGATGAATGATGAATCAGGAATGATGAATCAGGAATGATGAATCAAGAATCAGGAATCAGAAGTAATTAATCAGGAATCAGGAATGATGATTCAGGAATGAGGAATCATCAATCAGGAATCAGGAATGATGAATCAGGAATGAGGAATGATGAATCAGGAATGATAAATGATGAATCAGGAATCAGGAATGATGAATCAGGAATCAGGAATGATGAATCAGGAATGATGAATCAGGAATGATGAATCAGGAATCAGGAATCCGGAATGATGAATCAGGAATAAGGAATGATGAATCAGGAATGATGAATGATGAATCAGGAATGACGAATGATGAATCAGGAATGACGAATCAGGAATCAGTATCAGGAATGATGAATGATGAATCAGGAATCAGGAATGATGAATCAGGAATCAGGAATGATGAATCAGGAATCAGGAATGATGAATCAGGAATGATGAATGATGAATCAGGAATGATGAATGATGAATCAGGAATGATGAATCAGGAATGATGAATCAAGAATCAGGAATCAGAAGTAATTAATCAGGAATCAGGAATGATGAATCAGGAATCAGGAATGATGATTCAGGAATGAGGAATCATCAATCAGGAATCAGGAATGATGAATCAGGAATGAGGAATGATGAATCAGGAATGATAAATGATGAATCAGGAATCAGGAATGATGAATCAGGAATGAGGAATGATGAATCAGGAATGATGAATCAGGAATCAGGAATGATGAATCAGGAATGATGAATGATGTATCCGGAATCAGGAATGATGAATCAGGAAAGAGGAATGATGAATCAGGAATCAGGAATGGTGAATCAGGAATCAGGAATGATGAATCAGGAATCAGGAATGATGAATCAGGAATCAGGAATGATGAATCAGGAATGATGAATGATGAATCAGGAATGATGAATGATGAATCAGGAATGATGAATCAGGAATGATGAATCAAGAATCAGGAATCAGAAGTAATTAATCAGGAATCAGGAATGATGAATCAGGAATCAGGAATGATGATTCAGGAATGAGGAATCATCAATCAGGAATCAGGAATGATGAATCAGGAATGAGGAATGATGAATCAGGAATGATAAATGATGAATCAGGAATCAGGAATGATGAATCAGGAATGAGGAATGAGGAATCAGGAATGATGAATCAGGAATCAGGAATGATGAATCAGGAATGATGAATGATGTATCCGGAATCAGGAATGATGAATCAGGAAAGAGGAATGATGAATCAGGAATCAGGAATGGTGAATCAGGAATGATGAATGATGAATCAGGAATGATGAATGATGAATCAGGAATGATGAATCAGGAATGATGAATCAAGAATCAGGAATCAGAAGTAATTAATCAGGAATCAGGAATGATGAATCAGGAATCAGGAATGATGATTCAGGAATGAGGAATCATCAATCAGGAATCAGGAATGATGAATCATGAATCAGGAATCAGGAATGATGAGTCAGGAATGATGAATGATGAATCAGGAATGATGAATGATGAATCAGGAATGATGAATCAGGAATCTGGAATGATGAATCAGGAATGATGAATGATGAATCAGGAATGATGAATCAGGAATGATGAATCAGGAATCAGGAATCAGGAATGATGAATCAGGAATCAGGAATCAGGAATCAGGAATGATGAATCAGGAATGATGAATGACGAATCAGGAATGATGAATGATGATTCAGGAATGATGAATGATGAATCAGGAATCAGGAATGATGAATCAGGAATCAGGAATGATGAATCAGGAATAAGGAATGATGAATCAGGAATGATGAATGATGAATCAGGAATGATGAATCAGGAATGATGAATCAGGAATCAGGTATCATGAATGATGAATCAGGAATCAGGAATGATGAATCAGGAATCAGGAATCAGGAATCAGGAATCAGGAATCAGGAATAATGAATCAGGAATGATGAATGATGAATCAGAAATCAGGAATGATGAATCAGGAATCAGGAATGATGAATCAGGAATCAGGAATGATGAATCAGGAATGATGAATGATGAATCAGGAATGATGAATCAGGCATGATGAATCAGGAATCAGGAATCAGGAATGATGAATCAGGAATCAGGAATGATGAATCAGGAATCAGGAATGATGAATCAGGAATCAGGAATGATGAATCAGGAATGATGAATGATGTATCAGGAATCAGGAATGATGAATCAGGAAAGAGGAATGATGAATCAGGAATTAGGAATGGTGAATCATGAATCAGGAATGATGAATCAGGAATCAGGAATGATGAATCATGAATCAGGAATCAGGAATGATGAGTCAGGAATGATGAATGATGAATCAGGAATGATGAATGATGAATCAGGAATGATGAATCAGGAATCTGGAATGATGAATCAGGAATGATGAATGATGAATCAGGAATGATGAATCAGGAATCAGGAATCCGGAATGATGAATCAGGAATAAGGAATGATGAATCAGGAATGATGAATGATGAATCAGGAATGACGAATGATGAATCAGGAATGACGAATCAGGAATCAGTATCAGGAATGATGAATGATGAATCAGGAATCAGGAATGATGAATCAGGAATCAGGAATGATGAATCAGGAATGATGAATGATGAATCAGGAATGATGAATGATGAATCAGGAATGATGAATCAGGAATGATGAATCAAGAATCAGGAATCAGAAGTAATTAATCAGGAATCAGGAATGATGAATCAGGAATCAGGAATGATGATTCAGGAATGAGGAATCATCAATCAGGAATCAGGAATGATGAATCAGGAATGAGGAATGATGAATCAGGAATGATAAATGATGAATCAGGAATCAGGAATGATGAATCAGGAATGAGGAATGATGAATCAGGAATGATGAATCAGGAATCAGGAATGATGAATCAGGAATGATGAATGATGTATCCGGAATCAGGAATGATGAATCAGGAAAGAGGAATGATGAATCAGGAATCAGGAATGGTGAATCAGGAATCAGGAATGATGAATCAGGAATCAGGAATGATGAATCAGGAATCAGGAATGATGAATCAGGAATGATGAATGATGAATCAGGAATCAGCAATGATGAATCAGGATTCAGGAATGATGAATCAGCAATGATGAATCAGGAATCAGGAATGATGAATCAGGAATCAGGAATGATGAATCAGGAATCAGGAATGATGAATCAGGAATGATGAATCAGGAATGATGAATCAGGAATCAGGAATGAGGAGTGATCAATCAGGAATCAGGAATGATGAATCAGGAATCAGGAATGATGAATAAGGAATCAGGAATGATCAATCAGGAATGATGAATGATGAATTAGGAATGAGGAATGATGAATCAGGAATCAGGAATGATGAATCAGGAATGATGAATCAGGAATCAGGAATGATGAATCAGGAATCAGGAATGATGAATCAGGAATGATGAATGATGTATCAGGAATCAGGAATGATGAATCAGGAAAGAGGAATGATGAATCAGGAATCAGGAATGGTGAATCATGAATCAGGAATGATGAATCAGGAATCAGGAATGATGAATCAGGAATCATGAATGATGAATCAGGAATCATGAATGATGAATCAGGAATCAGGAATGATGAATCATGAATCAGGAATCAGGAATGATGAGTCAGGAATGATGAATGATGATGAATCAGGAATGATGAATGATGAATCAGGAATGATGAATCAGGAATCTGGAATGATGAATCAGGAATGATGAATGATGAATCAGGAATGATGAATCAGGAATGATGAATCAGGAATCAGGAATCAGGAATGATGAATCAGGAATCAGGAATCAGGAATCAAGAATGATGAATCAGGAATGATGAATGACGAATCAGGAATGATGAATGATGATTCAGGAATGATGAATGATGAATCAGGAATCAGGAATGATGAATCAGGAATCAGGAATGATGAATCAGGAATAAGGAATGATGAATCAGGAATGATGAATGATGAATCAGGAATGATGAATCAGGAATGATGAATCAGGAATCAGGTATCATGAATGATGAATCAGGAATCAGGAATGATGAATCAGGAATCAGGAATCAGGAATCAGGAATGATGAATCAGGAATCAGGAATAATGAATCAGGAATGATGAATGATGAATGATGAATCAGAAATCAGGAATGATGAATCAGGAATCAGGAATGATGAATCAGGAATCAGGAATGATGAATCAGGAATGATGAATGATGAATCAGGAATGATGAATCAGGCATGATGAATCAGGAATCAGGAATCAGGAATGATGAATCAGGAATCAGGAATGATGAATCAGGAATCAGGAATGATGAATCAGGAATCAGGAATGATGAATCAGGAATGATGAATGATGTATCAGGAATCAGGAATGATGAATCAGGAAAGAGGAATGATGAATCAGGAATTAGGAATGGTGAATCATGAATCAGGAATGATGAATCAGGAATCAGGAATGATGAATCATGAATCAGGAATCAGGAATGATGAGTCAGGAATGATGAATGATGAATCAGGAATGATGAATGATGAATCAGGAATGATGAATCAGGAATCTGGAATGATGAATCAGGAATGATGAATGATGAATCAGGAATGATGAATCAGGAATGATGAATCAGGAATCAGGAATCAGGAATGATGAATCAGGAATCAGGAATGATGATTCAGGAATGAGGAATCACAATCAGGAATCAGGAATGATGAATCAGGAATGAGGAATGATGAATCAGGAATGATAAATGATGAATCAGGAATCAGGAATGATGAATCAGGAATGAGGAATGATGAATCAGGAATGATGAATCAGGAATCAGGAATGATGAATCAGGAATGATGAATGATGTATCCGGAATCAGGAATGATGAATCAGGAAAGAGGAATGATGAATCAGGAATCAGGAATGGTGAATCAGGAATCAGGAATGATGAATCAGGAATCAGGAATGATGAATCAGGAATCAGGAATGATGAATCAGGAATGATGAATGATGAATCAGGAATGATGAATGATGAATCAGGAATGATGAATCAGGAATGATGAATCAAGAATCAGGAATCAGAAGTAATTAATCAGGAATCAGGAATGATGAATCAGGAATCAGGAATGATGATTCAGGAATGAGGAATCATCAATCAGGAATCAGGAATGATGAATCAGGAATGAGGAATGATGAATCAGGAATGATAAATGATGAATCAGGAATCAGGAATGATGAATCAGGAATGAGGAATGATGAATCAGGAATGATGAATCAGGAATCAGGAATGATGAATCAGGAATGATGAATGATGTATCCGGAATCAGGAATGATGAATCAGGAAAGAGGAATGATGAATCAGGAATCAGGAATGATGAATGATGAATCAGGAATGATGAATGATGAATCAGGAATGATGAATCAGGAATGATGAATCAAGAATCAGGAATCAGAAGTAATTAATCAGGAATCAGGAATGATGAATCAGGAATCAGGAATGATGATTCAGGAATGAGGAATCATCAATCAGGAATCAGGAATGATGAATCATGAATCAGGAATCAGGAATGATGAGTCAGGAATGATGAATGATGAATCAGGAATGATGAATGATGAATCAGGAATGATGAATCAGGAATCTGGAATGATGAATCAGGAATGATGAATGATGAATCAGGAATGATGAATCAGGAATGATGAATCAGGAATCAGGAATCAGGAATGATGAATCAGGAATCAGGAATCAGGAATCAGGAATGATGAATCAGGAATGATGAATGACGAATCAGGAATGATGAATGATGATTCAGGAATGATGAATGATGAATCAGGAATCAGGAATGATGAATCAGGAATCAGGAATGATGAATCAGGAATAAGGAATGATGAATCAGGAATGATGAATGATGAATCAGGAATGATGAATCAGGAATGATGAATCAGGAATCAGGTATCATGAATGATGAATCAGGAATCAGGAATGATGAATCAGGAATCAGGAATCAGGAATCAGGAATGATGAATCAGGAATCAGGAATAATGAATCAGGAATGATGAATGATGAATCAGAAATCAGGAATGATGAATCAGGAATCAGGAATGATGAATCAGGAATCAGGAATGATGAATCAGGAATGATGAATGATGAATCAGGAATGATGAATCAGGCATGATGAATCAGGAATCAGGAATCAGGAATGATGAATCAGGAATCAGGAATGATGAATCAGGAATCAGGAATGATGAATCAGGAATCAGGAATGATGAATCAGGAATGATGAATGATGTATCAGGAATCAGGAATGATGAATCAGGAAAGAGGAATGATGAATCAGGAATTAGGAATGGTGAATCATGAATCAGGAATGATGAATCAGGAATCAGGAATGATGAATCATGAATCAGGAATCAGGAATGATGAGTCAGGAATGATGAATGATGAATCAGGAATGATGAATGATGAATCAGGAATGATGAATCAGGAATCTGGAATGATGAATCAGGAATGATGAATGATGAATCAGGAATGATGAATCAGGAATCAGGAATCCGGAATGATGAATCAGGAATAAGGAATGATGAATCAGGAATGATGAATGATGAATCAGGAATGACGAATGATGAATCAGGAATGACGAATCAGGAATCAGTATCAGGAATGATGAATGATGAATCAGGAATCAGGAATGATGAATCAGGAATCAGGAATGATGAATCAGGAATCAGGAATGATGAATCATGAATCAGGAATCAGGAATGATGAGTCAGGAATGATGAATGATGAATCAGGAATGATGAATGATGAATCAGGAATGATGAATCAGGAATCTGGAATGATGAATCAGGAATGATGAATGATGAATCAGGAATGATGAATCATCAATCAGGAATCAGGAATGATGAATCAGGAATGAGGAATGATAAATGATGAATCAGGAATCAGGAATGATGAATCAGGAATGAGGAATGATGAATCAGGAATGATGAATCAGGAATCAGGAATGATGAATCAGGAATGATGAATGATGTATCCGGAATCAGGAATGATGAATCAGGAAAGAGGAATGATGAATCAGGAATCAGGAATGGTGAATCAGGAATCAGGAATGATGAATCAGGAATCAGGAATGATGAATCAGGAATCAGGAATGATGAATCAGGAATGATGAATGATGAATCAGGAATCAGCAATGATGAATCAGGATTCAGGAATGATGAATCAGCAATGATGAATCAGGAATCAGGAATGATGAATCAGGAATCAGGAATGATGAATCAGGAATCAGGAATGATGAATCAGGAATGATGAATCAGGAATGATGAATCAGGAATCAGGAATGAGGAGTGATCAATCAGGAATCAGGAATGATGAATCAGGAATCAGGAATGATGAATAAGGAATCAGGAATGATCAATCAGGAATGATGAATGATGAATTAGGAATGAGGAATGATGAATCAGGAATCAGGAATGATGAATCAGGAATGATGAATCAGGAATCAGGAATGATGAATCAGGAATCAGGAATGATGAATCAGGAATGATGAATGATGTATCAGGAATCAGGAATGATGAATCAGGAAAGAGGAATGATGAATCAGGAATCAGGAATGGTGAATCATGAATCAGGAATGATGAATCAGGAATCAGGAATGATGAATCAGGAATCATGAATGATGAATCAGGAATCATGAATGATGAATCAGGAATCAGGAATGATGAATCATGAATCAGGAATCAGGAATGATGAGTCAGGAATGATGAATGATGAATCAGGAATGATGAATGATGAATCAGGAATGATGAATCAGGAATCTGGAATGATGAATCAGGAATGATGAATGATGAATCAGGAATGATGAATCAGGAATGATGAATCAGGAATCAGGAATCAGGAATGATGAATCAGGAATCAGGAATCAGGAATCAGGAATGATGAATCAGGAATGATGAATGACGAATCAGGAATGATGAATGATGATTCAGGAATGATGAATGATGAATCAGGAATCAGGAATGATGAATCAGGAATCAGGAAAGATGAATCAGGAATAAGGAATGATGAATCAGGAATGATGAATGATGAATCAGGAATGATGAATCAGGAATGATGAATCAGGAATCAGGTATCATGAATGATGAATCAGGAATCAGGAATGATGAATCAGGAATCAGGAATCAGGAATCAGGAATGATGAATCAGGAATCAGGAATAATGAATCAGGAATGATGAATGATGAATCAGAAATCAGGAATGATGAATCAGGAATCAGGAATGATGAATCAGGAATCAGGAATGATGAATCAGGAATGATGAATGATGAATCAGGAATGATGAATCAGGCATGATGAATCAGGAATCAGGAATCAGGAATGATGAATCAGGAATCAGGAATGATGAATCAGGAATCAGGAATGATGAATCAGGAATCAGGAATGATGAATCAGGAATGATGAATGATGTATCAGGAATCAGGAATGATGAATCAGGAAAGAGGAATGATGAATCAGGAATTAGGAATGGTGAATCATGAATCAGGAATGATGAATCAGGAATCAGGAATGATGAATCATGAATCAGGAATCAGGAATGATGAGTCAGGAATGATGAATGATGAATCAGGAATGATGAATGATGAATCAGGAATGATGAATCAGGAATCTGGAATGATGAATCAGGAATGATGAATGATGAATCAGGAATGATGAATCAGGAATGATGAATCAGGAATCAGGAATCAGGAATGATGAATCAGGAATCAGGAATCAGGAATCAGGAATGATGAATCAGGAATGATGAATCAGGAATGATGAATGACGAATCAGGAATGATGAATGATGATTCAGGAATGATGAATGATGAATCAGGAATCAGGAATGATGAATCAGGAATGATGAATGTTGAATCAGGAATCAGGAATGATGAATCAGGAATAAGGAATGATGAATCAGGAATGATGAATGATGAATGAGGAATGATGAATCAGGAATGATGAATCAGGAATCAGGTATCATGAATGATGAATCAGGAATCAGGAATGATGAATCAGGAATCAGGAATCAGGAATGATGAATCAGGAATCTGGAATGATGAATGATGAATCAGGAATGATGAATGATGAATCAGGAATGATGAATGTTGAATCAGGAATCAGGAATGATGAATCAGGAATAAGGAATGATGAATCAGGAATGATGAATGATGAATGAGGAATGATGAATCAGGAATGATGAATCAGGAATCAGGTATCATGAATGATGAATCAGGAATCAGGAATGATGAATCAGGAATCAGGAATCAGGAATGATGAATCAGGAATCTGGAATGATGAATGATGAATCAGGAATGATGAATGATGAATCAGGAATCCGGAATGATGAATCAGGAATAAGGAATGATGAATCAGGAATGATGAATCAGGAATGATGAATCAAGAATCAGGAATCAGAAGTGATTAATCAGGAATCAGGAATGATGAATGATGAATCAGGAATCAGGAATGATGAATCAGGAATCAGGAATGATGAATCAGGAATGATGAATGATGAATCAGGAATGATGAATGATGAATCAGGAATGATGAATCAGGAATGATGAATCAAGAATCAGGAATCAGAAGTGATTAATCAGGAATCAGGAATGATGAATCAGGAATCAGGAATGATGATTCAGGAATGAGGAATCATCAATCAGGAATCAGGAATGATGAATCAGGAATGAGGAATGATGAATCAGGAATGATAAATGATGAATCAGGAATCAGGAATGATGAATCAGGAATGAGGAATGATGAATCAGGAATGATGAATCAGGAATCAGGAATGATGAATCAGGAATCAGGAATGATGAATCAGGAATCAGGAATGATGAATCAGGAATGATGAATCAGGAATGATGAATCAGGAATCAGGAATGAGGAGTGATCAATCAGGAATCAGGAATGATGAATCAGGAATCAGGAATGATGAATCAGGAATGAGGAATGATGAATCAGGAATCAGGAATGGTGAATCATGAATCAGGAATGATGAATCAGGAATCAGGAATGATGAATCAGGAATCATGAATGATGAATCAGGAATCATGAATGATGAATCAGGAATCAGGAATGATGAATCATGAATCAGGAATCAGGAATGATGAGTCAGGAATGATGAATGATGAATCAGGAATGATGAATGATGAATCAGGAATGATGAATCAGGAATCTGGAATGATGAATCAGGAATGATGAATGATGAATCAGGAATGATTAATCAGGAATGATGAATCAGGAATCAGGAATCAGGAATGATGAATCAGGAATCAGGAATCAGGAATCAGGAATGATGAATCAGGAATGATGAATGACGAATCAGGAATGATGAATGATGATTCAGGAATGATGAATGATGAATCAGGAATCAGGAATGATGAATCAGGAATGATGAATGTTGAATCAGGAATCAGGAATGATGAATCAGGAATAAGGAATGATGAATCAGGAATGATGAATGATGAATCAGGAATGATGAATCAGGAATGATGAATCAGGAATCAGGTATCATGAATGATGAATCAGGAATCAGGAATGATGAATCAGGAATCAGGAATCAGGAATCAGGAATGATGAATCAGGAATCAGGAATAATGAATCAGGAATGATGAATGATGAATCAGAAATCAGGAATGATGAATCAGGAATCAGGAATGATGAATCAGGAATCAGGAATGATGAATCAGGAATGATGAATGATGAATCAGGAATGATGAATCAGGCATGATGAATCAGGAATCAGGAATCAGGAATGATGAATCAGGAATCAGGAATGATGAATCAGGAATCAGGAATGATGAATCAGGAATGAGGAATGATCAATCAGGAATGATGAATGATGAATCAGGAATCAGCAATGATGAATCAGGATTTAGGAATGATGAATCAGGAATGATGAATGATGAATCAGGAATAAGGAATGATGAATCAGGAATCAGGAATGATGAATCAGGAATCAGGAATGATGAATCAGGAATGATGAATGATGAATCAGGAATGATGAATCAGGAATGATGAATCAGGAATGATGAATCAGGTATCATGAATCAGGAATCAGGAATGATGAATCAGGAATCAGGAATGATGAATCAGGAATGATGAATGATGTATCAGGAATCAGGAATGATGAATCAGGAAAGAGGAATGATGAATCAGGAATCAGGAATGGTGAATCATGAATCAGGAATGATGAATCAGGAATGATGAATCAGGAATCAGGAATCAGGAATGATGAATCAGGAATCAGGAATCAGGAATGATGAATCAGGAATGATGAATGACGAATCAGGAATGATGAATGATGATTCAGGAATGATGAATGATGAATCAGGAATCAGGAATGATGAATCAGGAATGATGAATGTTGAATCAGGAATCAGGAATGATGAATCAGGAATAAGGAATGATGAATCAGGAATGATGAATGATGAATCAGGAATGATGAATCAGGAATGATGAATCAGGAATCAGGTATCATGAATGATGAATCAGGAATCAGGAATGATGAATCAGGAATCAGGAATCAGGAATCAGGAATGATGAATCAGGAATCAGGAATAATGAATCAGGAATGATGAATGATGAATCAGAAATCAGGAATGATGAATCAGGAATCAGGAATGATGAATCAGGAATCAGGAATGATGAATCAGGAATGATGAATGATGAATCAGGAATGATGAATCAGGCATGATGAATCAGGAATCAGGAATCAGGAATGATGAATCAGGAATCAGGAATGATGAATCAGGAATCAGGAATGATGAATCAGGAATGAGGAATGATCAATCAGGAATGATGAATGATGAATCAGGAATCAGCAATGATGAATCAGGATTTAGGAATGATGAATCAGGAATGATGAATGATGAATCAGGAATAAGGAATGATGAATCAGGAATCAGGAATGATGAATCAGGAATCAGGAATCATGAATCAGGAATGATGAATGATGAATCAGGAATGATGAATCAGGAATGATGAATCAGGAATGATGAATCAGGTATCATGAATCAGGAATCAGGAATGATGAATCAGGAATCAGGAATGATGAATCAGGAATGATGAATGATGTATCAGGAATCAGGAATGATGAATCAGGAAAGAGGAATGATGAATCAGGAATCAGGAATGGTGAATCATGAATCAGGAATGATGAATCAGGAATCAGGAATGATGAATCAGGAATCAGGAATGATGAATCAGGAATCATGAATGATGAATCAGGAATCAGGAATGATGAATCAGGAATGATGAATGATGAATCAGGAATGATGAATCAGGCATGATGAATCAGGAATCAGGAATCAGGAATGATGAATCAGGAATCAGGAATGATGAATCAGGAATCAGGAATGATGAATCAGGAATGAGGAATGATCAATCAGGAATGATGAATGATGAATCAGGAATCAGCAATGATGAATCAGGATTCAGGAATGATGAATCAGGAATCAGGAATGATGAATCAGGAATGATGAATCAGGAATGATGAAACAGGTATCATGAATCAGGAATCAGGAATGATGAATCAGGAATGATGAATGATGTATCAGGAATCAGGAATGATGAATCAGGAAAGAGGAATGATGAATCAGGAATCAGGAATGGTGAATCATGAATCAGGAATGATGAATCAGGAATCAGGAATGATGAATCAGGAATCAGGAATGATGAATCAGGAATCATGAATGATGAATCAGGAATCAGGAATGATGAATCAGGAATCAGGAATCAGGAATGATGAGTCAGGAATGATGAATGATGAATCAGGAATGATGAATGATGAATCAGAAATGATGAATCAGGAATCAGGAATGATGAATCAGGAATGATGAATGATGAATCAGAAATGATGAATCAGGAATCAGGAATGATGAATCAGGAATGATGAATGATGAATCAGGAATGATGATTCAGGAATGATGAATCAGGAATCAGGAATGACGAATCAGGAATCAGGAATCAGGAATGATGAATCAGGAATGATGAATGTTGAATCAGGAATCAGGAATGATGAATCAGGAATAAGGAATGATGAATCAGGAATGATGAATGATGAATCAGGAATGATGAATCAGGAATGATGAATCAGGAATCAGGTATCATGAATGATGAATCAGGAATCAGGAATCAGGAATAAGGAATGATGAATCAGGAATGATGAATGATGAATCAGGAATGATGAATCAGGAATGATGAATCAGGAATCAGTTATCAGGAATGATGAATCAGGAATCAGGAATCAGGAATCAGGAATGATGAATCAGGAATCAGGAATGATGAATCAGGAATGATGAATGATGAATCAGGAATGATGAATGATGAATCAGGAATCCGGAATGATGAATCAGGAATAAGGAATGATGAATCAGGAATGATGAATGATGAATCAGGAATGATGAATGATGAATCAGGAATGATGAATGATGAATCAGGAATGACGAATCAGGAATCAGTATAAGGAATGATGAATGATGAATCAGGAATCGGGAATGATGAATCAGGAATGATGAATGATGAATCAGGAATGATGATTCAGGAATGATGAATCAGGAATCAGGAATGATGAATCAGGAATCAGGAATTAGGAATGATGAATCAGGAATGATGAATGTTGAATCAGGAATCAGGAATGATGAATCAGGAATAAGGAATGATGAATCAGGAATGATGAATGATGAATCAGGAATGATGAATCAGGAATGATGAATCAGGAATCAGGTATCATGAATGATGAATCAGGAATCAGGAATCAGGGATAAGGAATGATGAATCAGGAATGATGAATGATGAATCAGGAATGATGAATCAGGAATGATGAATCAGGAATCAGTTATCAGGAATGATGAATCAGGAATCAGGAATCAGGAATCAGGAATCATGAATCAGGAATCAGGAATGATGAATCAGGAATGATGAATGATGAATCAGGAATGATGAATGATGAATCAGGAATCCGGAATGATGAATCAGGAATAAGGAATGATGAATCAGGAATGATGAATGATGAATCAGGAATGATGAATGATGAATCAGGAATGATGAATGATGAATCAGGAATGACGAATCAGGAATCAGTATAAGGAATGATGAATGATGAATCAGGAATCGGGAATGATGAATCAGGAATCAGGAATGATGAATCAGGAATGATGAATGATGAATCAGGAATGATGAATGATGAATCAGGAATGATGAATCAGGAATGATGAATCAGGAATCAGGAATCAGGAATGATGAATCAGGAATGATGAATCAGGAATGATGAATGATGAATCAGGAATGATGAATCAGGAATGATGAATCAGGAATGATGAATCAGGAATCAGGAATCAGGAGTGATTAATCAGGAATCAGGAATGATGAATCAGGAATCAGGAATGATGATTCAGAAATGAGGAATGATCATTCAGGAATGAGGAATGATGAATCAGGAATGAGGAATGATGAATCAGGAATGAGGAATGATGAATCAGGAATCAGGAATGATGAATCAGGAATCAGGAATGATGAATCAGGAATGATGAATGACGAATCAGGAATGACGAATCAGGAATCAGGAATGATGAATGAAGAATCAGGAATCAGGAATGATGAATCAGGAATCAGGAATGATGAATCAGGAATGATGAATGATGAATCAGGAATGATGAATCAGGAATGATGAATCAGGAATCAGGAATCAGGAGTGATTAATCAGGAATCAGGAATGATGAATCAGGAATCAGGAATGATGATTCAGGAATGAGGAATGATCATTCAGGAATGAGGAATGATGAATCAGGAATGAGGAATGATGAATCAGGAATGAGGAATGATGAATCAGGAATCAGGAATGATGAATCAGGAATAAGGAATGATGAATCAGGAATGATGAATCAGGAATGATGAATGACGAATCAGGAATGATGAATGATGAATCAGGAATCAGGAATGATGAATCAGGAATAAGGAATGATGAATCAGGAATGACGAATGATAAATCAGGAATGATGAATCAGGAATGATGAATCAGGAATCAGGAATCAGGAATGATGAATCAGGAATCAGGAATGATGAATCAGGAATCTGGAATGATGAATGATGAATCAGGAATGATGAATGATGAATCAGGAATGATAAATCAGGAATGATAAATCAGGAATCAGGAATGATGAATGATGAATCAGGAATCAGCAATGATGAATCAGGATTCAGGAATGATGAATCAGGAATGATGAATGATGAATCAGGAATCAGGAATGATGAATCAGGAATCAGGAATGATGAAACAGGAATCAGGAATGATGAATCAGGAATGATGAATCAGGAATGATGAATGACGAATCAGGAATGATGAATGATGATTCAGGAATGATGAATGATGAATCAGGAATCAGGAATGATGAATCAGGAATGATGAATGTTGAATCAGGAATCAGGAATGATGAATCAGGAATAAGGAATGATGAATCAGGAATGATGAATGATGAATGAGGAATGATGAATCAGGAATGATGAATCAGGAATCAGGTATCATGAATGATGAATCAGGAATCAGGAATGATGAATCAGGAATCAGGAATCAGGAATGATGAATCAGGAATCTGGAATGATGAATGATGAATCAGGAATGATGAATGATGAATCAGGAATGATAAATCAGGAATCAGGAATGATGAATGATGAATCAGGAATCAGCAATGATGAATCAGGAATCAGGAATGATGAATCAGGAATGATGAATGATGAATCAGGAATCCGGAATGATGAATCAGGAATAAGGAATGATGAATCAGGAATGATGAATGATGAATCAGGAATGACGAATGATGAATCAGGAATGACGAATCAGGAATCAGTATCAGGAAAGAGGAATGATGAATCAGGAATCAGGAATGGTGAATCATGAATCAGGAATGATGAATCAGGAATCAGGAATGATGAATCAGGAATCAGGAATGATGAATCAGGAATCATGAATGATGAATCAGGAATCAGGAATGATGAATCAGGAATCAGGAATCAGGAATGATGAGTCAGGAATGATGAATGATGAATCAGGAATGATGAATGATGAATCAGAAATGATGAATCAGGAATCAGGAATGATGAATCAGGAATGATGAATGATGAATCAGAAATGATGAATCAGGAATCAGGAATGATGAATCAGGAATGATGAATGATGAATCAGGAATGATGATTCAGGAATGATGAATCAGGAATCAGGAATGACGAATCAGGAATCAGGAATCAGGAATGATGAATCAGGAATGATGAATGTTGAATCAGGAATCAGGAATGATGAATCAGGAATAAGGAATGATGAATCAGGAATGATGAATGATGAATCAGGAATGATGAATCAGGAATGATGAATCAGGAATCAGGT
>JAOWCC010000284.1:0-44690 GCA_030867875.1 Actinernus sp. WN-2022
CAGGAATGATCAATCAGGAATTAGGAATCAGGAGTGATTAATCAGGAATCAGGAATGATGAATCAAGAATCAGGAATGATGAATCAGGAATGAGGAATGATCAATCAGGAATGAGGAATGATCAATCAGGAATCAGGAATGATGAATCAGGAATGAGGAATGATGAATCAGGAATGATGAATGATGAATCAGGAATCAGGAATCAGGAATGATGAATCAGGAATGATGAATCAGGAATCGGGAATGATGAATCAGGAATCAGGAATCAGGAATCAGGAATGATGAATCAGGAATCAGGAATGATGAATCAGGAATCAGGAATGATGAATCAGGAATAAGGAATGATGAATCAGGAATGATGAATGATGAGTCAGGAATCAGGAATGATGAATGATGAATCAGAATTCAGGAATGATGAATCAGGAATGATGAATCAGGAATCAGGAATCAGGAATCAGGAATGATGAATCAGCAATGATGAATGATGAATCAGGAATCAGCAATGATGAATCAGGAATCAGGAATGATGAATCAGGAATGATGAATCAGGAATGATGAATCAGGAATCAGGAATCAGGAATGATGATTCAGGAATGATGAATGATGAATCAGGAATGTTGAATGATGAATCAGGAATGATGAATCAGGAATCAGGAATGATGAATTATGAATCAGGAATCAGCAATGATGAATCAGGAATCAGGAATGATGAATGATGAATCAGAATTCAGGAATGATGAATCAGGAATGATGAATCAGGAATCAGGAATCAGGAATGATGAATCAGCAATGATGAATGATGAATCAGGAATCAGCAATGATGAATCAGGAATCAGGAATGATGAATCAGGAATGATGAATCAGGAATGATGAATCAGGAATCAGGAATCAGGAATGATGATTCAGGAATGATGAATGATGAATCAGGAATGTTGAATGATGAATCAGGAATGATGAATCAGGAATCAGGAATGATGAATTATGAATCAGGAATCAGCAATGATGAATCAGGAATCAGGAATGATGAATCAGGAATGATGAATCAGGAATGATGAATGATGAATCAGGAATGATGAATGATGAATCAGGAATGATCAATCAGGAATTAGGAATCAGGAGTGATTAATCAGGAATCAGGAATGATGAATCAAGAATCAGGAATGATGAATCAGGAATGAGGAATGATCAATCAGGAATGAGGAATGATCAATCAGGAATCAGGAATGATGAATCAGGAATGAGGAATGATGAATCAGGAATGATGAATGATGAATCAGGAATCAGGAATCAGGAATGATGAATCAGGAATGATGAATGATGAATCGGGAATGATGAATCAGGAATCAGGAATCAGGAATGATGAATCAGGAATCAGGAATGATGAATCAGGAATCAGGAATGATGAATCAGGAATAAGGAATGATGAATCAGGAATGATGAATGATGAGTCAGGAATCAGGAATGATGAATCAGGAATGACGAATGATGAATCAGGAATGATGAATGATGAATCCGGAATCAGCAATGATGAATCAGGAATGATGAATGATGAATCAGGAATCAGCAATGATGAATCAGGAATGATGAATGATGAAACAGGAATGATGAATGATGAATCAGGAATGATGAATCAGGAATCAGGAATGATGAATGATGAATCAGGAATCAGCAATGATGAATCAGGAATCAGGAATGATGAATCAGGAATGATGAATGATGAATCAGGATTGATGAATCAGGAATGATGAATCAGGAATCAGGAATCAGGAGTGATTAATCAGGAATCAGGAATGATGAATCAAGAATCAGGAATGATGAATCAGGAATGAGGAATGATCAATCAGGAATGAGGAATGATGAATCAGGAATGAGGAATGATGAATCAGGAATGAGAAATGATGAATCAGGAATGATGAATGATGAATCAGGAATCAGGAATGATGAATGATGAATCAGGAATCAGCAATGATGAATCAGGAATCAGGAATCAGCAATGATGAATCAGAAATCAGCAATGATGAATCAGGAATGATGAATGATGAATGATGAATCAGGAATCAGGAATGATGAATCAGGAATGAGGAATGATGAATCAGGAATGATGAATGATGAATTAGGAATCAGGAATCAGGAATGATGAATCAGGAATGATGAATGATGAATCGGGAATGATCAATCAGGAATCAGGAATCAGGAATGATGAATCAGGAATCAGGAATGATGAATCAGGAATGATGAATGATGAATCATGAAACAGGAATGATGAATCAGGAATGATGAATGATGAATCAGGAATGATGAATGATGAATCCGGAATCAGCAATGATGAATCAGGAATGATGAATGATGAATCAGGAATCAGCAATGATGAATCAGGAATGATGAATGATGAATCAGGAATGATGAATGATGAATCAGGAATGATGAATCAGGAATCAGGAATGATGAATGATGAATCAGGAATCAGCAATGATGAATCAGGAATCAGCAATGACGAATCAGGAATCAGGAATGATGAATGATGAATCAGGATTGATGAATCAGGAATGATGAATCAGGAATCAGGAATCAGGAGTGATTAATCAGGAATCAGGAATGATGAATCAAGAATCAGGAATGATCAATCAGGAATGAGGAATGATCAATCAGGAATGAGGAATGATCAATCAGGAATGAGGAATGATGACTCAGGAATGAGGAATGATGAATCAGGAATGATGAATGATGAATCATTCATCATTCCTGATTCATCATTCATCATTCCTGATTCATCATTCCTGATTCCTGATATATCAGGAATCAGGAATGATGAATCAGGAATAAGGAATGATGAATCAGGAATGATGAATGAAGAGTCAGGAATGATGAATGATGAATCAGGAATGATGAATGATGAATCAGGAATGATGAATCAGGAATCAGGAATGATCAATTATGAATCAGGAATCAGCAATGATGAATCAGGAATCAGGAATGATGAATCAGGAATGATGAATCAGGAATGATGAATGATGAATCAGGAATGATGAATGATGAATCAGGAATGATCAATCAGGAATTAGGAATCAGGAGTGATTAATCAGGAATCAGGAATGATGAATCAAGAATCAGGAATGATGAATCAGGAATGAGGAATGATCAATCAGGAATGAGGAATGATCAATCAGGAATCAGGAATGATGAATCAGGAATGAGGAATGATGAATCAGGAATGATGAATGATGAATCAGGAATCAGGAATCAGGAATGATGAATCAGGAATGATGAATCAGGAATCGGGAATGATGAATCAGGAATCAGGAATCAGGAATCAGGAATGATGAATCAGGAATCAGGAATGATGAATGATGAATCAGGAATGATGAATGATGAATCAGGAATGATGAATCAGGAATCAGGAATGATGAATGATGAATCAGGAATCAGCAATGACGAATCAGGAATCAGGAATGATGAATCAGGAATGATGAATGATGAATCAGGATTGATGAATCAGGAATGATGAATCAGGGATCAGGAATCAGGAGTGATTAATCAGGAATCAGGAATGATGAATCAAGAATCAGGAATGATCAATCAGGAATGAGGAATGATCAATCAGGAATGAGGAATGATCAATCAGGAATGAGGAATGATGAATCAGGAATGAGGAATGATGAATCAGGAATGATGAATGATGAATCATTCATCATTCCTGATTCATCATTCATCATTCCTGATTCATCATACCTGATTCCTGATATATCAGGAATCAGGAATGATGAATCAGGAATAAGGAATGATGAATCAGGAATGATGAATGATGAGTCAGGAATGATGAATGATGAATCAGGAATGATGAATGATGAATCAGGAATGATGAATCAGGAATCAGGAATGATGAATTATGAATCAGGAATCAGCAATGATGAATCAGGAATCAGGAATGATGAATCAGGAATGATGAATCAGGAATGATGAATGATGAATCAGGAATGATGAATGATGAATCAGGAATGATCAATCAGGAATGATGAATCAGGAATAAGGAATGATGAATCAGGAATGATGAATGATGAATCAGGATTGATGAATCAGGAATGATGAATCAGGAATCAGGAATCAGGAGTGATTAATCAGGAATCAGGAATGATGAATCAAGAATCAGGAATGATGAATCAGGAATGAGGAATGATCAATCAGGAATGAGGAATGATCAATCACGAATGAGGAATGATGAATCAGGAATGAGGAATGATGAATCAGGAATGATGAATGATGAATCAGGAATCAGGAATGATGAATCATTCATCATTCCTGATTCATCATTCCTGATTCCTGATATATCAGGAATCAGGAATGATGAATCAGGAATAAGGAATGATGAATCAGGAATGATGAATGAAGAGTCAGGAATGATGAATGATGAATCAGGAATGATGAATGATGAATCAGGAATGATGAATCAGGAATCAGGAATGATCAATTATGAATCAGGAATCAGCAATGATGAATCAGGAATCAGGAATGATGAATCAGGAATGATGAATCAGGAATGATGAATGATGAATCAGGAATGATGAATGATGAATCAGGAATGATCAATCAGGAATTAGGAATCAGGAGTGATTAATCAGGAATCAGGAATGATGAATCAAGAATCAGGAATGATGAATCAGGAATGAGGAATGATCAATCAGGAATGAGGAATGATCAATCAGGAATCAGGAATGATGAATCAGGAATGAGGAATGATGAATCAGGAATGATGAATGATGAATCAGGAATCAGGAATCAGGAATGATGAATCAGGAATGATGAATCAGGAATCGGGAATGATGAATCAGGAATCAGGAATCAGGAATCAGGAATGATGAATCAGGAATCAGGAATGATGAATCAGGAATCAGGAATGATGAATCAGGAATAAGGAATGATGAATCAGGAATGATGAATGATGAGTCAGGAATCAGGAATGATGAATGATGAATCAGAATTCAGGAATGATGAATCAGGAATGATGAATCAGGAATCAGGAATCAGGAATGATGAATCAGCAATGATGAATGATGAATCAGGAATCAGCAATGATGAATCAGGAATCAGAAATGATGAATCAGGAATGATGAATCAGGAATGATGAATCAGGAATCAGGAATCAGGAATGATGATTCAGGAATGATGAATGATGAATCAGGAATGTTGAATGATGAATCAGGAATGATGAATCAGGAATCAGGAATGATGAATTATGAATCAGGAATCAGCAATGATGAATCAGGAATCAGGAATGATGAATCAGGAATGATGAATCAGGAATGATGAATCAGGAATGATGAATGATGAATCAGGAATGATGAATGATGAATCAGGAATGATCAATCAGGAATTAGGAATCAGGAGTGATTAATCAGGAATCAGGAATGATGAATCAAGAATCAGGAATGATGAATCAGGAATGAGGAATGATCAATCAGGAATGAGGAATGATCAATCAGGAATCAGGAATGATGAATCAGGAATGAGGAATGATGAATCAGGAATGATGAATGATGAATCAGGAATCAGGAATCAGGAATGATGAATCAGGAATGATGAATGATGAATCCGGAATGATGAATCAGGAATCAGGAATCAGGAATGATGAATCAGGAATCAGGAATGATGAATCAGGAATCAGGAATGATGAATCAGGAATAAGGAATGATGAATCAGGAATGATGAATGATGAGTCAGGAATCAGGAATGATGAATCAGGAATGACGAATGATGAATCAGGAATGATGAATGATGAATCCGGAATCAGCAATGATGAATCAGGAATGATGAATGATGAATCAGGAATCAGCAATGATGAATCAGGAATGATGAATGATGAAACAGGAATGATGAATGATGAATCAGGAATGATGAATCAGGAATCAGGAATGATGAATGATGAATCAGGAATCAGCAATGATGAATCAGGAATCAGGAATGATGAATCAGGAATGATGAATGATGAATCAGGATTGATGAATCAGGAATGATGAATCAGGAATCAGGAATCAGGAGTGATTAATCAGGAATCAGGAATGATGAATCAAGAATCAGGAATGATGAATCAGCAATGATGAATGATGAATCAGGAATGAGGAATGATGAATCAGGAATAGGAATGATGAATCAGGAATGATGAATGATGAATCAGGAATCAGGAATGATGAATGATGAATCAGGAATCAGCAATGATGAATCAGGAATCAGGAATCAGCAATGATGAATCAGAAATCAGCAATGATGAATCAGGAATGATGAATGATGAATGATGAATCAGGAATCAGGAATGATGAATCAGGAATGAGGAATGATGAATCAGGAATGATGAATGATGAATTAGGAATCAGGAATCAGGAATGATGAATCAGGAATGATGAATGATGAATCGGGAATGATGAATCAGGAATCAGGAATCAGGAATGATGAATCAGGAATCAGGAATGATGAATCAGGAATGATGAATGATGAATCATGAATCAGGAATGATGAATCAGGAATAAGGAATGATGAATCAGGAATGATGAATGATGAGTCAGGAATCAGGAATGATGAATCAGGAATGATGAATGATGAATCAGGAATGATGAATGATGAATCCGGAATCAGCAATGATGAATCAGGAATGATGAATGATGAATCAGGAATCAGCAATGATGAATCAGGAATGATGAATGATGAATCAGGAATGATGAATGATGAATCAGGAATGATGAATCAGGAATCAGGAATGATGAATGATGAATCAGGAATCAGCAATGACGAATCAGGAATCAGGAATGATGAATCAGGAATGATGAATGATGAATCAGGATTGATGAATCAGGAATGATGAATCAGGAATCAGGAATCAGGAGTGATTAATCAGGAATCAGGAATGATGAATCAAGAATCAGGAATGATGAATCAGGAATGAGGAATGATCAATCAGGAATGAGGAATGATCAATCACGAATGAGGAATGATGAATCAGGAATGAGGAATGATGAATCAGGAATGATGAATGATGAATCAGGAATCAGGAATGATGAATCATTCATCATTCCTGATTCATCATTCCTGATTCCTGATATATCAGGAATCAGGAATGATGAATCAGGAATAAGGAATGATGAATCAGGAATGATGAATGAAGAGTCAGGAATGATGAATGATGAATCAGGAATGATGAATGATGAATCAGGAATGATGAATCAGGAATCAGGAATGATCAATTATGAATCAGGAATCAGCAATGATGAATCAGGAATCAGGAATGATGAATCAGGAATGATGAATGATGAATCAGGAATGATGAATGATGAATCAGGAATGATCAATCAGGAATTAGGAATCAGGAGTGATTAATCAGGAATCAGGAATGATGAATCAAGAATCAGGAATGATGAATCAGGAATGAGGAATGATCAATCAGGAATGAGGAATGATCAATCAGGAATCAGGAATGATGAATCAGGAATGAGGAATGATGAATCAGGAATGATGAATGATGAATCAGGAATCAGGAATCAGGAATGATGAATCAGGAATGATGAATCAGGAATGATGAATCAGGAATCGGGAATGATGAATCAGGAATCAGGAATCAGGAATCAGGAATGATGAATCAGGAATCAGGAATGATGAATCAGGAATCAGGAATGATGAATCGGGAATAAGGAATGATGAATCAGGAATGATGAATGATGAGTCAGGAATCAGGAATGATGAATGATGAATCAGAATTCAGGAATGATGAATCAGGAATGATGAATCAGGAATCAGGAATGATGAATCAGCAATGATGAATGATGAATCAGGAATCAGCAATGATGAATCAGGAATCAGGAATGATGAATCAGGAATGATGAATCAGGAATGATGAATCAGGAATCAGGAATCAGGAATGATGATTCAGGAATGATGAATGATGAATCAGGAATGTTGAATGATGAATCAGGAATGATGAATCAGGAATCAGGAATGATGAATTATGAATCAGGAATCAGCAATGATGAATCAGGAATCAGGAATGATGAATCAGGAATGATGAATCAGGAATGATGAATGATGAATCAGGAATGATGAATGATGAATCAGGAATGATCAATCAGGAATTAGGAATCAGGAGTGATTAATCAGGAATCAGGAATGATGAATCAAGAATCAGGAATGATGAATCAGGAATGAGGAATGATCAATCAGGAATGAGGAATGATCAATCAGGAATCAGGAATGATGAATCAGGAATGAGGAATGATGAATCAGGAATGATGAATGATGAATCAGGAATCAGGAATCAGGAATGATGAATCAGGAATGATGAATGATGAATCGGGAATGATGAATCAGGAATCAGGAATCAGGAATGATGAATCAGGAATCAGGAATGATGAATCAGGAATCAGGAATGATGAATCAGGAATAAGGAATGATGAATCAGGAATGATGAATGATGAGTCAGGAATCAGGAATGATGAATCAGGAATGACGAATGATGAATCAGGAATGATGAATGATGAATCCGGAATCAGCAATGATGAATCAGGAATGATGAATGATGAATCAGGAATCAGCAATGATGAATCAGGAATGATGAATGATGAAACAGGAATGATGAATGATGAATCAGGAATGATGAATCAGGAATCAGGAATGATGAATGATGAATCAGGAATCAGCAATGATGAATCAGGAATCAGGAATGATGAATCAGGAATGATGAATGATGAATCAGGATTGATGAATCAGGAATGATGAATCAGGAATCAGGAATCAGGAGTGATTAATCAGGAATCAGGAATGATGAATCAAGAATCAGGAATGATGAATCAGGAATGAGGAATGATCAATCAGGAATGAGGAATGATGAATCAGGAATGAGGAATGATGAATCAGGAATGAGAAATGATGAATCAGGAATGATGAATGATGAATCAGGAATCAGGAATGATGAATGATGAATCAGGAATCAGCAATGATGAATCAGGAATCAGGAATCAGCAATGATGAATCAGAAATCAGCAATGATGAATCAGGAATGATGAATGATGAATGATGAATCAGGAATCAGGAATGATGAATCAGGAATGAGGAATGATGAATCAGGAATGATGAATGATGAATTAGGAATCAGGAATCAGGAATGATGAATCAGGAATGATGAATGATGAATCCGGAATCAGCAATGATGAATCAGGAATGATGAATGATGAATCAGGAATCAGCAATGATGAATCAGGAATGATGAATGATGAATCAGGAATGATGAATGATGAATCAGGAATGATGAATCAGGAATCAGGAATGATGAATGATGAATCAGGAATCAGCAATGACGAATCAGGAATCAGGAATGATGAATGATGAATCAGGATTGATGAATCAGGAATGATGAATCAGGAATCAGGAATCAGGAGTGATTAATCAGGAATCAGGAATGATGAATCAAGAATCAGGAATGATCAATCAGGAATGAGGAATGATCAATCAGGAATGAGGAATGATCAATCAGGAATGAGGAATGATGACTCAGGAATGAGGAATGATGAATCAGGAATGATGAATGATGAATCATTCATCATTCCTGATTCATCATTCATCATTCCTGATTCATCATTCCTGATTCCTGATATATCAGGAATCAGGAATGATGAATCAGGAATAAGGAATGATGAATCAGGAATGATGAATGAAGAGTCAGGAATGATGAATGATGAATCAGGAATGATGAATGATGAATCAGGAATGATGAATCAGGAATCAGGAATGATCAATTATGAATCAGGAATCAGCAATGATGAATCAGGAATCAGGAATGATGAATCAGGAATGATGAATCAGGAATGATGAATGATGAATCAGGAATGATGAATGATGAATCAGGAATGATCAATCAGGAATTAGGAATCAGGAGTGATTAATCAGGAATCAGGAATGATGAATCAAGAATCAGGAATGATGAATCAGGAATGAGGAATGATCAATCAGGAATGAGGAATGATCAATCAGGAATCAGGAATGATGAATCAGGAATGAGGAATGATGAATCAGGAATGATGAATGATGAATCAGGAATCAGGAATTAGGAATGATGAATCAGGAATGATGAATCAGGAATCGGGAATGATGAATCAGGAATCAGGAATCAGGAATCAGGAATGATGAATCAGGAATCAGGAATGATGAATGATGAATCAGGAATGATGAATGATGAATCAGGAATGATGAATCAGGAATCAGGAATGATGAATGATGAATCAGGAATCAGCAATGACGAATCAGGAATCAGGAATGATGAATCAGGAATGATGAATGATGAATCAGGATTGATGAATCAGGAATGATGAATCAGGAATCAGGAATCAGGAGTGATTAATCAGGAATCAGGAATGATGAATCAAGAATCAGGAATGATCAATCAGGAATGAGGAATGATCAATCAGGAATGAGGAATGATCAATCAGGAATGAGGAATGATGAATCAGGAATGAGGAATGATGAATCAGGAATGATGAATGATGAATCATTCATCATTCCTGATTCATCATTCATCATTCCTGATTCATCATACCTGATTCCTGATATATCAGGAATCAGGAATGATGAATCAGGAATAAGGAATGATGAATCAGGAATGATGAATGATGAGTCAGGAATGATGAATGATGAATGATGAATCAGGAATGATGAATGATGAATCAGGAATGATGAATCAGGAATCAGCAATGATGAATCAGGAATCAGGAATGATGAATCAGGAATGATGAATCAGGAATGATGAATGATGAATCAGGAATGATGAATGATGAATCAGGAATGATCAATCAGGAATTAGGAATCAGGAGTGATTAATCAGGAATCAGGAATGATGAATCAAGAATCAGGAATGATGAATCAGGAATGAGGAATGATCAATCAGGAATGAGGAATGATCAATCAGGAATCAGGAATGATGAATCAGGAATGAGGAATGATGAATCAGGAATGATGAATGATGAATCAGGAATCAGGAATCAGGAATGATGAATCAGGAATGATGAATCAGGAATCGGGAATGATGAATCAGGAATCAGGAATCAGGAATCAGGAATGATGAATCAGGAATCAGGAATGATGAATCAGGAATCAGGAATGATGAATCAGGAATAAGGAATGATGAATCAGGAATGATGAATGATGAGTCAGGAATCAGGAATGATGAATGATGAATCAGAATTCAGGAATGATGAATCAGGAATGATGAATCAGGAATCAGGAATCAGGAATGATGAATCAGCAATGATGAATGATGAATCAGGAATCAGCAATGATGAATCAGGAATCAGGAATGATGAATCAGGAATGATGAATCAGGAATGATGAATCAGGAATCAGGAATCAGGAATGATGATTCAGGAATGATGAATGATGAATCAGGAATGTTGAATGATGAATCAGGAATGATGAATCAGGAATCAGGAATGATGAATTATGAATCAGGAATCAGCAATGATGAATCAGGAATCAGGAATGGTGAATCAGGAATGATGAATCAGGAATGATGAATGATGAATCAGGAATGATGAATGATGAATCAGGAATGATCAATCAGGAATTAGGAATCAGGAGTGATTAATCAGGAATCAGGAATGATGAATCAAGAATCAGGAATGATGAATCAGGAATGAGGAATGATCAATCAGGAATGAGGAATGATCAATCAGGAATCAGGAATGATGAATCAGGAATGAGGAATGATGAATCAGGAATGATGAATGATGAATCAGGAATCAGGAATCAGGAATGATGAATCAGGAATGATGAATGATGAATCGGGAATGATGAATCAGGAATCAGGAATCAGGAATGATGAATCAGGAATCAGGAATGATGAATCAGGAATCAGGAATGATGAATCAGGAATAAGGAATGATGAATCAGGAATGATGAATGATGAGTCAGGAATCAGGAATGATGAATCAGGAATGACGAATGATGAATCAGGAATGATGAATGATGAATCCGGAATCAGCAATGATGAATCAGGAATGATGAATGATGAATCAGGAATCAGCAATGATGAATCAGGAATGATGAATGATGAAACAGGAATGATGAATGATGAATCAGGAATGATGAATCAGGAATCAGGAATGATGAATGATGAATCAGGAATCAGCAATGATGAATCAGGAATCAGGAATGATGAATCAGGAATGATGAATGATGAATCAGGATTGATGAATCAGGAATGATGAATCAGGAATCAGGAATCAGGAGTGATTAATCAGGAATCAGGAATGATGAATCAAGAATCAGGAATGATGAATCAGGAATGAGGAATGATCAATCAGGAATGAGGAATGATGAATCAGGAATGAGGAATGATGAATTAGGAATGAGGAATGATGAATCAGGAATGATGAATGATGAATCAGGAATCAGGAATGATGAATGATGAATCAGGAATCAGCAATGATGAATCAGGAATCAGGAATCAGCAATGATGAATCAGAAATCAGCAATGATGAATCAGGAATGATGAATGATGAATGATGAATCAGGAATCAGGAATGATGAATCAGGAATGAGGAATGATGAATCAGGAATGATGAATGATGAATTAGGAATCAGGAATCAGGAATGATGAATCAGGAATGATGAATGATGAATCGGGAATGATGAATCAGGAATCAGGAATCAGGAATGATGAATCAGGAATCAGGAATGATGAATCAGGAATGATGAATGATGAATCATGAATCAGGAATGATGAATGAGGAATAAGGAATGATGAATCAGGAATGATGAATGATGAGTCAGGAATCAGGAATGATGAATCAGGAATGATGAATGATGAATCAGGAATGATGAATGATGAATCCGGAATCAGCAATGATGAATCAGGAATGATGAATGATGAATCAGGAATCAGCAATGATGAATCAGGAATGATGAATGATGAATCAGGAATGATGAATGATGAATCAGGAATGATGAATCAGGAATCAGGAATGATGAATGATGAATCAGGAATCAGCAATGACGAATCAGGAATGAGGAATGATGAATCAGGAATGATGAATGATGAATCAGGATTGATGAATCAGGAATGATGAATCAGGAATCAGGAATCAGGAGTGATTAATCAGGAATCAGGAATGATGAATCAAGAATCAGGAATGATGAATCAGGAATGAGGAATGATCAATCAGGAATGAGGAATGATCAATCACGAATGAGGAATGATGAATCAGGAATGAGGAATGATGAATCAGGAATGATGAATGATGAATCAGGAATCAGGAATGATGAATCATTCATCATTCCTGATTCATCATTCCTGATTCCTGATATATCAGGAATCAGGAATGATGAATCAGGAATAAGGAATGATGAATCAGGAATGATGAATGAAGAGTCAGGAATGATGAATGATGAATCAGGAATGATGAATGATGAATCAGGAATGATGAATCAGGAATCAGGAATGATCAATTATGAATCAGGAATCAGCAATGATGAATCAGGAATCAGGAATGATGAATCAGGAATGATGAATCAGGAATGATGAATGATGAATCAGGAATGATGAATGATGAATCAGGAATGATCAATCAGGAATTAGGAATCAGGAATGATTAATCAGGAATCAGGAATGATGAATCAAGAATCAGGAATGATGAATCAGGAATGAGGAATGATCAATCAGGAATGAGGAATGATCAATCAGGAATCAGGAATGATGAATCAGGAATGAGGAATGATGAATCAGGAAT
Source organism: Actinernus sp. WN-2022 (assembly GCA_030867875.1). Taxonomy (NCBI): domain Eukaryota; kingdom Metazoa; phylum Cnidaria; class Anthozoa; order Actiniaria; family Actinernidae; genus Actinernus; species Actinernus sp. WN-2022. The sequence continues at coordinate 13,755 of JAOWCC010000284.1, forward strand.
GATGAATGATGAATCAGGAATCAGGAATCAGGAATGATGAATCAGGAATGATGAATCAGGAATCGGGAATGATGAATCAGGAATCAGGAATCAGGAATCAGGAATGATGAATCAGGAATCAGGAATGATGAATCAGGAATCAGGAATGATGAATCGGGAATAAGGAATGATGAATCAGGAATGATGAATGATGAGTCAGGAATCAGGAATGATGAATGATGAATCAGAATTCAGGAATGATGAATCAGGAATGATGAATCAGGAATCAGGAATCAGGAATGATGAATCAGCAATGATGAATGATGAATCAGGAATCAGCAATGATGAATCAGGAATCAGGAATGATGAATCAGGAATGATGAATCAGGAATGATGAATCAGGAATCAGGAATCAGGAATGATGATTCAGGAATGATGAATGATGAATCAGGAATGTTGAATGATGAATCAGGAATGATGAATCAGGAATCAGGAATGATGAATTATGAATCAGGAATCAGCAATGATGAATCAGGAATCAGGAATGATGAATCAGGAATGATGAATGATGAATCAGGAATGATGAATGATGAATCAGGAATGATCAATCAGGAATTAGGAATCAGGAGTGATTAATCAGGAATCAGGAATGATGAATCAAGAATCAGGAATGATGAATCAGGAATGAGGAATGATCAATCAGGAATGAGGAATGATCAATCAGGAATCAGGAATGATGAATCAGGAATGAGGAATGATGAATCAGGAATGATGAATGATGAATCAGGAATCAGGAATCAGGAATGATGAATCAGGAATGATGAATGATGAATCGGGAATGATGAATCAGGAATCAGGAATCAGGAATGATGAATCAGGAATCAGGAATGATGAATCAGGAATGATGAATCAGGAATGATGAATCAGGAATCAGGAATCAGGAATGATGATTCAGGAATGATGAATGATGAATCAGGAATGTTGAATGATGAATCAGGAATGATGAATCAGGAATCAGGAATGATGAATTATGAATCAGGAATCAGCAATGATGAATCAGGAATCAGGAATGATGAATCAGGAATGATGAATGATGAATCAGGAATGATGAATGATGAATCAGGAATGATCAATCAGGAATTAGGAATCAGGAGTGATTAATCAGGAATCAGGAATGATGAATCAAGAATCAGGAATGATGAATCAGGAATGAGGAATGATCAATCAGGAATGAGGAATGATCAATCAGGAATCAGGAATGATGAATCAGGAATGAGGAATGATGAATCAGGAATGATGAATGATGAATCAGGAATCAGGAATCAGGAATGATGAATCAGGAATGATGAATGATGAATCGGGAATGATGAATCAGGAATCAGGAATCAGGAATGATGAATCAGGAATCAGGAATGATGAATCAGGAATCAGGAATGATGAATCAGGAATAAGGAATGATGAATCAGGAATGATGAATGATGAGTCAGGAATCAGGAATGATGAATCAGGAATGACGAATGATGAATCAGGAATGATGAATGATGAATCCGGAATCAGCAATGATGAATCAGGAATGATGAATGATGAATCAGGAATCAGCAATGATGAATCAGGAATGATGAATGATGAAACAGGAATGATGAATGATGAATCAGGAATGATGAATCAGGAATCAGGAATGATGAATGATGAATCAGGAATCAGCAATGATGAATCAGGAATCAGGAATGATGAATCAGGAATGATGAATGATGAATCAGGATTGATGAATCAGGAATGATGAATCAGGAATCAGGAATCAGGAGTGATTAATCAGGAATCAGGAATGATGAATCAAGAATCAGGAATGATGAATCAGGAATGAGGAATGATCAATCAGGAATGAGGAATGATGAATCAGGAATGAGGAATGATGAATCAGGAATGAGAAATGATGAATCAGGAATGATGAATGATGAATCAGGAATCAGGAATGATGAATGATGAATCAGGAATCAGCAATGATGAATCAGGAATCAGGAATCAGCAATGATGAATCAGAAATCAGCAATGATGAATCAGGAATGATGAATGATGAATGATGAATCAGGAATCAGGAATGATGAATCAGGAATGAGGAATGATGAATCAGGAATGATGAATGATGAATTAGGAATCAGGAATCAGGAATGATGAATCAGGAATGATGAATGATGAATCGGGAATGATCAATCAGGAATCAGGAATCAGGAATGATGAATCAGGAATCAGGAATGATGAATCAGGAATGATGAATGATGAATCATGAAACAGGAATGATGAATCAGGAATAAGGAATGATGAATCAGGAATGATGAATGATGAGTCAGGAATCAGGAATGATGAATCAGGAATGATGAATGATGAATCAGGAATGATGAATGATGAATCCGGAATCAGCAATGATGAATCAGGAATGATGAATGATGAATCAGGAATCAGCAATGATGAATCAGGAATGATGAATGATGAATCAGGAATGATGAATGATGAATCAGCAATGACGAATCAGGAATCAGGAATGATGAATGATGAATCAGGATTGATGAATCAGGAATGATGAATCAGGAATCAGGAATCAGGAGTGATTAATCAGGAATCAGGAATGATGAATCAAGAATCAGGAATGATCAATCAGGAATGAGGAATGATCAATCAGGAATGAGGAATGATCAATCAGGAATGAGGAATGATGACTCAGGAATGAGGAATGATGAATCAGGAATGATGAATGATGAATCATTCATCATTCCTGATTCATCATTCATCATTCCTGATTCATCATTCCTGATTCCTGATATATCAGGAATCAGGAATGATGAATCAGGAATAAGGAATGATGAATCAGGAATGATGAATGAAGAGTCAGGAATGATGAATGATGAATCAGGAATGATGAATGATGAATCAGGAATGATGAATCAGGAATCAGGAATGATCAATTATGAATCAGGAATCAGCAATGATGAATCAGGAATCAGGAATGATGAATCAGGAATGATGAATCAGGAATGATGAATGATGAATCAGGAATGATGAATGATGAATCAGGAATGATCAATCAGGAATTAGGAATCAGGAGTGATTAATCAGGAATCAGGAATGATGAATCAAGAATCAGGAATGATGAATCAGGAATGAGGAATGATCAATCAGGAATGAGGAATGATCAATCAGGAATCAGGAATGATGAATCAGGAATGAGGAATGATGAATCAGGAATGATGAATGATGAATCAGGAATCAGGAATCAGGAATGATGAATCAGGAATGATGAATCAGGAATCGGGAATGATGAATCAGGAATCAGGAATCAGGAATCAGGAATGATGAATCAGGAATCAGGAATGATGAATGATGAATCAGGAATGATGAATGATGAATCAGGAATGATGAATCAGGAATCAGGAATGATGAATGATGAATCAGGAATCAGCAATGACGAATCAGGAATCAGGAATGATGAATCAGGAATGATGAATGATGAATCAGGATTGATGAATCAGGAATGATGAATCAGGAATCAGGAATCAGGAGTGATTAATCAGGAATCAGGAATGATGAATCAAGAATCAGGAATGATCAATCAGGAATGAGGAATGATCAATCAGGAATGAGGAATGATCAATCAGGAATGAGGAATGATGAATCAGGAATGAGGAATGATGAATCAGGAATGATGAATGATGAATCATTCATCATTCCTGATTCATCATTCATCATTCCTGATTCATCATACCTGATTCCTGATATATCAGGAATCAGGAATGATGAATCAGGAATAAGGAATGATGAATCAGGAATGATGAATGATGAGTCAGGAATGATGAATGATGAATCAGGAATGATGAATGATGAATCAGGAATGATGAATCAGGAATCAGGAATGATGAATTATGAATCAGGAATCAGCAATGATGAATCAGGAATCAGGAATGATGAATCAGGAATGATGAATCAGGAATGATGAATGATGAATCAGGAATGATGAATGATGAATCAGGAATGATCAATCAGGAATGATGAATCAGGAATAAGGAATGATGAATCAGGAATGATGAATGATGAATCAGGATTGATGAATCAGGAATGATGAATCAGGAATCAGGAATCAGGAGTGATTAATCAGGAATCAGGAATGATGAATCAAGAATCAGGAATGATGAATGATGAATCAGGAATGATGAATGATGAATCAGGAATGATCAATCAGGAATTAGGAATCAGGAGTGATTAATCAGGAATCAGGAATGATGAATCAAGAATCAGGAATGATGAATCAGGAATGAGGAATGATCAATCAGGAATGAGGAATGATCAATCAGGAATCAGGAATGATGAATCAGGAATGAGGAATGATGAATCAGGAATGATGAATCAGGAATGATGAATCAGGAATGATGAATGATGAATCAGGAATGATGAATGATGAATCAGGAATGATCAATCAGGAATGATGAATCAGGAATAAGGAATGATGAATCAGGAATGATGAATGATGAATCAGGATTGATGAATCAGGAATGATGAATCAGGAATCAGGAATCAGGAGTGATTAATCAGGAATCAGGAATGATGAATCAAGAATCAGGAATGATGAATCAGGAATGAGGAATGATCAATCAGGAATGAGGAATGATCAATCACGAATGAGGAATGATGAATCAGGAATGAGGAATGATGAATCAGGAATGATGAATGATGAATCAGGAATCAGGAATGATGAATCATTCATCATTCCTGATTCATCATTCCTGATTCCTGATATATCAGGAATCAGGAATGATGAATCAGGAATAAGGAATGATGAATCAGGAATGATGAATGAAGAGTCAGGAATGATGAATGATGAATCAGGAATGATGAATGATGAATCAGGAATGATGAATCAGGAATGATGAATGATGAATCAGGAATGATGAATGATGAATCAGGAATGATCAATCAGGAATTAGGAATCAGGAGTGATTAATCAGGAATCAGGAATGATGAATCAAGAATCAGGAATGATGAATCAGGAATGAGGAATGATCAATCAGGAATGAGGAATGATCAATCAGGAATCAGGAATGATGAATCAGGAATGAGGAATGATGAATCAGGAATGATGAATGATGAATCAGGAATCAGGAATCAGGAATGATGAATCAGGAATGATGAATCAGGAATCGGGAATGATGAATCAGGAATCAGGAATCAGGAATCAGGAATGATGAATCAGGAATCAGGAATGATGAATCAGGAATAAGGAATGATGAATCAGGAATGATGAATGATGAGTCAGGAATCAGGAATGATGAATGATGAATCAGAATTCAGGAATGATGAATCAGGAATGATGAATCAGGAATCAGGAATCAGGAATCAGGAATGATGAATCAGCAATGATGAATGATGAATCAGGAATCAGCAATGATGAATCAGGAATCAGGAATGATGAATCAGGAATGATGAATCAGGAATGATGAATCAGGAATCAGGAATCAGGAATGATGATTCAGGAATGATGAATGATGAATCAGGAATGTTGAATGATGAATCAGGAATGATGAATCAGGAATCAGGAATGATGAATTATGAATCAGGAATCAGCAATGATGAATCAGGAATCAGGAATGATGAATCAGGAATGATGAATCAGGAATGATGAATGATGAATCAGGAATGATGAATGATGAATCAGGAATGATCAATCAGGAATTAGGAATCAGGAGTGATTAATCAGGAATCAGGAATGATGAATCAAGAATCAGGAATGATGAATCAGGAATGAGGAATGATCAATCAGGAATGAGGAATGATCAATCAGGAATCAGGAATGATGAATCAGGAATGAGGAATGATGAATCAGGAATGATGAATGATGAATCAGGAATCAGGAATCAGGAATGATGAATCAGGAATGATGAATGATGAATCGGGAATGATGAATCAGGAATCAGGAATCAGGAATGATGAATCAGGAATCAGGAATGATGAATCAGGAATCAGGAATGATGAATCAGGAATAAGGAATGATGAATCAGGAATGATGAATGATGAGTCAGGAATCAGGAATGATGAATCAGGAATGACGAATGATGAATCAGGAATGATGAATGATGAATCCGGAATCAGCAATGATGAATCAGGAATGATGAATGATGAATCAGGAATCAGCAATGATGAATCAGGAATGATGAATGATGAAACAGGAATGATGAATGATGAATCAGGAATGATGAATCAGGAATCAGGAATGATGAATGATGAATCAGGAATCAGCAATGATGAATCAGGAATCAGGAATGATGAATCAGGAATGATGAATGATGAATCAGGATTGATGAATCAGGAATGATGAATCAGGAATCAGGAATCAGGAGTGATTAATCAGGAATCAGGAATGATGAATCAAGAATCAGGAATGATGAATCAGGAATGAGGAATGATCAATCAGGAATGAGGAATGATCAATCAGGAATGAGGAATGATGAATCAGGAATGAGGAATGATGAATCAGGAATGATGAATGATGAATCAGGAATCAGGAATGATGAATGATGAATCAGGAATCAGCAATGATGAATCAGGAATCAGGAATCAGCAATGATGAATCAGAAATCAGCAATGATGAATCAGGAATGATGAATGATGAATGATGAATCAGGAATCAGGAATGATGAATCAGGAATGAGGAATGATGAATCAGGAATGATGAATGATGAATTAGGAATCAGGAATCAGGAATGATGAATCAGGAATGATGAATGATGAATCGGGAATGATGAATCAGGAATCAGGAATCAGGAATGATGAATCAGGAATCAGGAATGATGAATCAGGAATGATGAATGATGAATCATGAATCAGGAATGATGAATCAGGAATAAGGAATGATGAATCAGGAATGATGAATGATGAGTCAGGAATCAGGAATGATGAATCAGGAATGATGAATGATGAATCAGGAATGATGAATGATGAATCCGGAATCAGCAATGATGAATCAGGAATGATGAATGATGAATCAGGAATCAGCAATGATGAATCAGGAATGATGAATGATGAATCAGGAATGATGAATGATGAATCAGGAATGATGAATCAGGAATCAGGAATGATGAATGATGAATCAGGAATCAGCAATGACGAATCAGGAATCAGGAATGATGAATCAGGAATGATGAATGATGAATCAGGATTGATGAATCAGGAATGATGAATCAGGAATCAGGAATCAGGAGTGATTAATCAGGAATCAGGAATGATGAATCAAGAATCAGGAATGATGAATCAGGAATGAGGAATGATCAATCAGGAATGAGGAATGATCAATCAGGAATGAGGAATGATGAATCAGGAATGAGGAATGATGAATCAGGAATGATGAATGATGAATCATTCATCATTCCTGATTCATCATTCATCATTCCTGATTCATCATACCTGATTCCTGATATATCAGGAATCAGGAATGATGAATCAGGAATAAGGAATGATGAATCAGGAATGATGAATGATGAGTCAGGAATGATGAATGATGAATCAGGAATGATGAATGATGAATCAGGAATGATGAATCAGGAATCAGGAATGATGAATTATGAATCAGGAATCAGCAATGATGAATCAGGAATCAGGAATGATGAATCAGGAATGATGAATCAGGAATGATGAATGATGAATCAGGAATGATGAATGATGAATCAGGAATGATCAATCAGGAATGATGAATCAGGAATAAGGAATGATGAATCAGGAATGATGAATGATGAATCAGGATTGATGAATCAGGAATGATGAATCAGGAATCAGGAATCAGGAGTGATTAATCAGGAATCAGGAATGATGAATCAAGAATCAGGAATGATGAATCAGGAATGAGGAATGATCAATCAGGAATGAGGAATGATCAATCACGAATGAGGAATGATGAATCAGGAATGAGGAATGATGAATCAGGAATGATGAATGATGAATCAGGAATCAGGAATGATGAATCATTCATCATTCCTGATTCATCATTCCTGATTCCTGATATATCAGGAATCAGGAATGATGAATCAGGAATAAGGAATGATGAATCAGGAATGATGAATGAAGAGTCAGGAATGATGAATGATGAATCAGGAATGATGAATGATGAATCAGGAATGATGAATCAGGAATCAGGAATGATCAATTATGAATCAGGAATCAGCAATGATGAATCAGGAATCAGGAATGATGAATCAGGAATGATGAATCAGGAATGATGAATGATGAATCAGGAATGATGAATGATGAATCAGGAATGATCAATCAGGAATTAGGAATCAGGAGTGATTAATCAGGAATCAGGAATGATGAATCAAGAATCAGGAATGATGAATCAGGAATGAGGAATGATCAATCAGGAATGAGGAATGATCAATCAGGAATCAGGAATGATGAATCAGGAATGAGGAATGATGAATCAGGAATGATGAATGATGAATCAGGAATCAGGAATCAGGAATGATGAATCAGGAATGATGAATCAGGAATCAGGAATCAGGAATCAGGAATGATGAATCAGGAATCAGGAATGATGAATCAGGAATCAGGAATGATGAATCAGGAATAAGGAATGATGAATCAGGAATGATGAATGATGAGTCAGGAATCAGGAATGATGAATGATGAATCAGAATTCAGGAATGATGAATCAGGAATGATGAATCAGGAATCAGGAATCAGGAATGATGAATCAGCAATGATGAATGATGAATCAGGAATCAGCAATGATGAATCAGGAATCAGGAATGATGAATCAGGAATGATGAATCAGGAATGATGAATCAGGAATCAGGAATCAGGAATGATGATTCAGGAATGATGAATGATGAATCAGGAATGTTGAATGATGAATCAGGAATGATGAATCAGGAATCAGGAATGATGAATTATGAATCAGGAATCAGCAATGATGAATCAGGAATCAGGAATGATGAATCAGGAATGATGAATCAGGAATGATGAATGATGAATCAGGAATGATGAATGATGAATCAGGAATGATCAATCAGGAATTAGGAATCAGGAGTGATTAATCAGGAATCAGGAATGATGAATCAAGAATCAGGAATGATGAATCAGGAATGAGGAATGATCAATCAGGAATGAGGAATGATCAATCAGGAATCAGGAATGATGAATCAGGAATGAGGAATGATGAATCAGGAATGATGAATGATGAATCAGGAATCAGGAATCAGGAATGATGAATCAGGAATGATGAATGATGAATCGGGAATGATGAATCAGGAATCAGGAATCAGGAATGATGAATCAGGAATCAGGAATGATGAATCAGGAATCAGGAATGATGAATCAGGAATAAGGAATGATGAATCAGGAATGATGAATGATGAGTCAGGAATCAGGAATGATGAATCAGGAATGACGAATGATGAATCAGGAATGATGAATGATGATTCCGGAATCAGCAATGATGAATCAGGAATGATGAATGATGAATCAGGAATCAGCAATGATGAATCAGGAATGATGAATGATGAAACAGGAATGATGAATGATGAATCAGGAATGATGAATCAGGAATCAGGAATGATGAATGATGAATCAGGAATCAGCAATGATGAATCAGGAATCAGGAATGATGAATCAGGAATGATGAATGATGAATCAGGATTGATGAATCAGGAATGATGAATCAGGAATCAGGAATCAGGAGTGATTAATCAGGAATCAGGAATGATGAATCAAGAATCAGGAATGATGAATCAGGAATGAGGAATGATCAATCAGGAATGAGGAATGATGAATCAGGAATGAGGAATGATGAATCAGGAATGAGGAATGATGAATCAGGAATGATGAATGATGAATCAGGAATCAGGAATGATGAATGATGAATCAGGAATCAGCAATGATGAATCAGGAATCAGGAATCAGCAATGATGAATCAGAAATCAGCAATGATGAATCAGGAATGATGAATGATGAATGATGAATCAGGAATCAGGAATGATGAATCAGGAATGAGGAATGATGAATCAGGAATGATGAATGATGAATTAGGAATCAGGAATCAGGAATGATGAATCAGGAATGATGAATGATGAATCGGGAATGATGAATCAGGAATCAGGAATCAGGAATGATGAATCAGGAATCAGGAATGATGAATCAGGAATGATGAATGATGAATCATGAATCAGGAATGATGAATCAGGAATAAGGAATGATGAATCAGGAATGATGAATGATGAGTCAGGAATCAGGAATGATGAATCAGGAATGATGAATGATGAATCAGGAATGATGAATGATGAATCCGGAATCAGCAATGATGAATCAGGAATGATGAATGATGAATCAGGAATCAGCAATGATGAATCAGGAATGATGAATGATGAATCAGGAATGATGAATGATGAATCAGGAATGATGAATCAGGAATCAGGAATGATGAATGATGAATCAGGAATCAGCAATGACGAATCAGGAATCAGGAATGATGAATCAGGAATGATGAATGATGAATCAGGATTGATGAATCAGGAATGATGAATCAGGAATCAGGAATCAGGAGTGATTAATCAGGAATCAGGAATGATGAATCAAGAATCAGGAATGATGAATCAGGAATGAGGAATGATCAATCAGGAATGAGGAATGATCAATCAGGAATGAGGAATGATGAATCAGGAATGAGGAATGATGAATCAGGAATGATGAATGATGAATCATTCATCATTCCTGATTCATCATTCGTCATTCCTGATTCATCATACCTGATTCCTGATATATCAGGAATCAGGAATGATGAATCAGGAATAAGGAATGATGAATCAGGAATGATGAATGATGAATCAGGAATGATGAATCAGGAATCAGGAATGATGAATTATGAATCAGGAATCAGCAATGATGAATCAGGAATCAGGAATGATGAATCAGGAATGATGAATCAGGAATGATGAATGATGAATCAGGAATGATGAATGATGAATCAGGAATGATCAATCAGGAATTAGGAATCAGGAGTGATTAATCAGGAATCAGGAATGATGAATCAGGAATGATGAATGATGAATCAGGAATGATGAATGATGAATCCGGAATCAGCAATGATGAATCAGGAATGATGAATGATGAATCAGGAATCAGCAATGATGAATCAGGAATGATGAATGATGAATCAGGAATGATGAATGATGAATCAGGAATGATGAATCAGGAATCAGGAATGATGAATGATGAATCAGGAATCAGCAATGACGAATCAGGAATCAGGAATGATGAATCAGGAATGATGAATGATGAATCAGGATTGATGAATCAGGAATGATGAATCAGGAATCAGGAATCAGGAGTGATTAATCAGGAATCAGGAATGATGAATCAAGAATCAGGAATGATGAATCAGGAATGAGGAATGATCAATCAGGAATGAGGAATGATCAATCAGGAATGAGGAATGATGAATCAGGAATGAGGAATGATGAATCAGGAATGATGAATGATGAATCATTCATCATTCCTGATTCATCATTCATCATTCCTGATTCATCATACCTGATTCCTGATATATCAGGAATCAGGAATGATGAATCAGGAATAAGGAATGATGAATCAGGAATGATGAATGATGAATCAGGAATGATGAATCAGGAATCAGGAATGATGAATTATGAATCAGGAATCAGCAATGATGAATCAGGAATCAGGAATGATGAATCAGGAATGATGAATCAGGAATGATGAATGATGAATCAGGAATGATGAATGATGAATCAGGAATGATCAATCAGGAATTAGGAATCAGGAGTGATTAATCAGGAATCAGGAATGATGAATCAAGAATCAGGAATGATGAATCAGGAATGAGGAATGATCAATCAGGAATGAGGAATGATCAATCAGGAATCAGGAATGAACAATCAGGAATGAGGAATGATGAATCAGGAATGACGAATGATGAATCAGGAATCAGGAATCAGGAATGATGAATCAGGAATGATGAATGATGAATTGGGAATGATGAATCAGGAATCAGGAATCAGGAATCAGGAATGATGAATCAGGAATCAGGAATGATGAATCAGGAATCAGGAATGATGAATCAGGAATAAGGAATGATGAATCAGGAATGATGAATGATGAGTCAGGAATCAGGAATGATGAATCAGGAATGACGAATGATGAATCAGGAATGATGAATGATGAATCCGGAATCAGCAATGATGAATCAGGAATGATGAATGATGTATCAGGAATCAGGAATCAGGAATGATGAATCAGGAATGATGAATGATGAATTGGGAATGATGAATCAGGAATCAGGAATCAGGAATCAGGAATGATGAATCAGGAATCAGGAATGATGAATCAGGAATCAGGAATGATGAATCAGGAATAAGGAATGATGAATCAGGAATGATGAATGATGAGTCAGGAATCAGGAATGATGAATCAGGAATGACGAATGATGAATCAGGAATGATGAATGATGAATCCGGAATCAGCAATGATGAATCAGGAATGATGAATGATGAATCAGGAATCAGCAATGATGAATCAGGAATGATGAATGATGAAACAGGAATGATGAATGATGAATCAGGAATGATGAATCAGGAATCAGGAATGATGAATGATGAATCAGGAATCAGCAATGATGAATCAGGAATCAGGAATGATGAATCAGGAATGATGAATGATGAATCAGGATTGATGAATCAGGAATGATGAATCAGGAATCAGGAATCAGGAGTGATTGATCAGGAATCAGGAATGATGAATCAAGAATCAGGAATGATCATCAGGAATGAGGAATGATCAATCAGGAATGAGGAATGATGAATCAGGAATGATGAATGATGAATCAGGAATGATAAATCAGGAATCAGGAATGATGAATGATGAATCAGGAATGATAAATCAGGAATCAGGAATGATGAATGATGAATCAGGAATCAGCAATGATGAATGATGAATCAGGAATCAGCAATGATGAATCAGGAATCAGCAATGATGAATCAGGAATGATGAATGATGGATCAGGAATGATGAATCAGGAATGATGAATCAGGAATCAGGAATGATGAATGATGAATCAGAAATCAGGAATGATGAATCAGGAATGATGAATCAGGAATCAGGAATCAGGAATGATGAATGATGAATCAGGAATCAGCAATGATGAATCAGGAATCAGGAATGATGAATCAGGAATGATGAATCAGGAATCAGGAATCAGGAATGATGATTCAGGAATGATGAATGATGAATCAGGAATGATGAATGATGAATCAGGAATGATGAATCAGAATCAGGAATGATGAATTATGAATCAGGAATCAGCAATTATGAATCAGGAATCAGGAATGATGAATCAGAATGATGAATCAGGAATGATGAATGATGAATCAGGAATGATGAATGATGAATCAGGAATGATCAATCAGGAATTAGGAATCAGGAGTGATTAATCAGGAATCAGGAATGATGAATCAAGAATCAGGAATGATGAATCAGGAATGTGGAATGATCAATCAGGAATGAGGAATGATCAATCAGGAATCAGGAATGATGAATCAGGAATGAGGAATGATGAATCAGGAATGATGAATGATGAATCAGGAATCAGGAATGATGAATCAGGAATCAGGAATGATGAATCAGGAATGATGAATGATGTATCAGGAATCAGGAATGATGAATCAGGAAAGAGGAATGACGAATCAGGAATCAGGAATGGTGAATCATGAATCAGGAATGATGAATCAGGAATCAGGAATAATGAAACAGGAATCAGGAATGATGAATCAGGAATGATGCATCAGGAATGATGAATCAGCAATCAGGAATGATGAATCAGGAATCAGGAATGATGAATTAGGAATCAGCAATGATCAATCAGGAATGATGAATGATGAATCAGGAATGATGAATCAGGAATCAGGAATGATGAATCAGGAATCAGCAATGATGAATCAGGAATCAGGAATGATGAATCAGGAATGATGAATCAGGAATCAGGAATCAGGAATCAGGAGTGATTAATCAGGAATCAGGAATGATGAATCAGGAATCAGGAATGATGAATCAGGAATGAGGAATGATGAATCAGGAAACAGGAATGATGAATCAGGAATCAGGAATGATGAATCAGGAAAGAGGAATGATGAATCAGGAATTAGGAATGGTGAATCATGAATCAGGAATGATGAATCAGGAATCAGGAATGATGAATCAGGAATCAGGAATGATGAATCAGGAATCAGGAATGATGAATCAGGAATCAGGAATGATGAATCAGGAATGATGAATGATGAATCAGGAATGATGAATCAGGAATGATGAATCAGGAATCAGGAATGATGAATCAGGAATGATGAATGATGAATCAGGAATAATGAATCAGTAATGATGAATCAGGAATCAGGAATCAGGAATGATGAATCAGGAATCAGGAATCAGGAATGATGAATCAGGAATGATGAATGACGAATCAGGAATGATGAATGATGAATCAGGAAACAGGAATGATGAATCAGGGAATCAGGAATGATGAATCAGGAAAGAGGAATGATGAATCAGGAATTAGGAATGGTGAATCATGAATCAGGAATGATGAATCAGGAATCAGGAATGATGAATCAGGAATCAGCAATGATCAATCAGGAATGATGAATGATGAATCAGGAATGATGAATCAGGAATCAGGAATGATGAATCAGGAATCAGGAATGATGAATCAGGAATCAGAATGATGAATCAGGAATCAGGAATCAGGAATCAGGAATCAGGAATCAGGAGTGATTAATCAGGAATCAGGAATGATGAATCAGGAATGAGGAATGATCAATCAGGAATGAGGAATGATCAATCAGGAATCAGGATTGATGAATCAGGAATGAGGTTTGATGAATCAGGAATGAGGAATGATGAATCAGGAAACAGGAATGATGAATCAGGAATCAGGAATGATGAATCAGGAAAGAGGAATGATGAATCAGGAATTAGGAATGGTGAATCATGAATCAGGAATGATGAATCAGGAATCAGGAATGATGAATCAGGAATCAGGAATGATGAATCAGGAATCAGGAATGATGAATCAGGAATCAGGAATGATGAATCAGAATGATGAATGATGAATCAGGAATGATGAATCAGGAATGATGAATCAGGAATCAGGAATGATGAATCAGGAATGATGAATGATGAATCAGGAATAATGAATCAGTAATGATGAATCAGGAATCAGGAATCAGGAATGATGAATCAGGAATCAGGAATCAGGAATGATGAATCAGGAATGATGAATGACGAATCAGGAATGATGAATGATGAATCAGGAATGATGAATGATGAATGATGAATCAGGAATCAGGAATGATGAATCAGGAATAAGGAATGATGAATCAGGAATGATGAATGATGAGTCTGGAATCAGTAATGACGGACAGATTCCATCTTTCCAGCAAATTTATAGATTCCTGACCGTGAGCTAATATTAAAAACGTTCAATGTGCCGTAAAATTCTCAAACGGAGAGATTCCATCTTTCCAGCAAATTCATAGATTCCTGACCGCGAGCTAATATTAAAAACGTCGAATGTGCCGTAAAATTCTCAAACGGAGAGATTCCATCTTCCAGCAAATTCATAGATTCCTGACCGCGAGCTAATATTAAAAACGTCGAATGTGCCGTAAATTTCTCAAACGGAGAGATTCCATCTTTCCAGCAAATTCATAGATTCCTGACCGCGAGCTAATATAAAAAACGTCGAATGTGCCGTAAAATTCTCAAACGGAGAGATTCCATCTTTCCAGCAAATTCATAGTTTCCTGACCGCGAGCTAATATTAAAAACGTCGAATGTGCCGTAAAATTCGCAAACGGAGAGATTCCATCTTTCCAGCAAATTCATAGATTCCTGATCGCGAGCTAATATTAAAAACGTCGAATGTGCCGTAAAATTCTCAACGGAGAGATTCCATCTTTCCAGCAAATTCATAGATTCCTGACCGCGAGCTAATATGAAAAACGTCGAATGTGCCGTAAATTTCTCAAACGGAGAGATTCCATCTTTCCAGCAAATTCATAGATTCCTGATCGCGAGCTAATATTAAAAACGTCGAATGTGCCGTAAAATTCTCAAACGGAGAGATTCCATCTTTCCAGCAAATTCATAGATTCCTGACCGCGAGCTAATATTAAAAACGTCGAATGTGCCGTAAAATTCTCAAACGGAGAGATTCCATCTTTCAGCAAATTCATAGATTCCTGACCGCGAGCTAATATTAAAAACGTCGAATGTGCCGTAAAATTCTCAAACGGAGAGATTCCATCTTTCCAGCAAATTCATAGATTCCTGACCGCGAGCTAATATTAAAAACGTCGAATGTGCCGTAAAATTCTCAAACGGAGAGATTCCATCTTTCCAGCAAATTCATAGATTCCTGATCGCGAGCTATTATTAAAAACGTTCAATGTGCCGTAAAATTCTCAAACGGAGAGATTCCCTCTTTCCAGCAAATTCATAGATTCCTGACCGCGAGCTAATATTAAAAACGTTCAATGTGCCGTAAAATTCTCAAACGGAGAGATTCCATCTTTCCAGCAAATTCATAGATTCCTGATCGCGAGCTAATATTAAAAACGTCGAATGTGCCGTAAAATTCTCAAACGGAGAGATTCCATCTTTCCAGCAAATTCATAGATTCCTGACCGCGAGCTAATATTAAAAACGTTCAAAGTGGCTTAAAATCTCAAACGGAAAGATTCCATCTTTCCAGCAAATTCATAGATTCCTGACCGCGAGCTAATATTAAAAACGTTCAATGTGCCGTAAAATTCTCAAACGGAGAGATTCCATCTTTCCAGCAAATTCATAGATTCCTGATCGCGAGCTAATATTAAAAACGTCGAATGTGCCGTAAAATTCTCAAACGGAGAGATTCCATCTTTCCAGCAAATTCATAGATTCCTGACCGCGAGCTAATATTAAAAACGTTCAAAGTGGCTTAAAATTCTCAAACGGAAAGATTCCATCTTTCCAGCAAATTCATAGATTCCTGACCGCGAGCTAATATTAAAAACGTTCAATGTGCCGTAAAATTCTCAAACGGAGAGATTCCATCTTTCCAGCAAATTCATAGATTCCAGCAAATTCATAGATGAATGACGAATCAGGAATGATGAATGATGAATGATGAATCAGGAATGATGAATGATGAATCAGGAATCAGGAATGATGAATCAGGAATAAGGAATGATGAATGAGGTATGATGAATGATGAATCAGGAATGATGAATCAGGAATGATGAATCAGGAATCAGGAATCAGGAATGATGAATCAGGAATAAGGAATGATGAATCAGGAATGATGAATGATGAGTCAGTAATCAGGAATGATGAATCAGGAATGATGAATCAGGAATGATGAATCAGGAATCAGGAATGATGAATCAGGGATCAGGAATGATGATTCAGGAATTATGAATGATGAATCAGGAATGATGAATGATGAATCAGGAATGATGAATCAGGAATCAGGAATGATGAATGATGAATCAGGAATGATAAATCAGGAATCAGGAATGATGAATGATGAATCAGGAATCAGCAATGATGAATGATGAATCAGGAATCAGCAATGATGAATCAGGAATCAGCAATGATGAATCAGGAATGATGAATGATGGATCAGGAATGATGAATCAGGAATGATGAATCAGAATCAGGAATGATGAATGATGAATCAGGAATGATGAATCAGGAATCAGGAATTATGAATTATGAATCAGGAATCAGCAATGATGAATCAGGAATCAGGAATGATGAATCAGGAATGATGAATCAGGAATGATGAATGATGAATCAGGAATGATGAATGATGAATCAGGAATGATCAATCAGGAATTAGGAATCAGGAGTGATTAATAAGGAATCAGGAATGATGAATCAAGAATCAGGAATGATGAATCAGGAATGAGGAATGATCAATCAGGAATGAGGAATGATCAATCAGGAATGAGGAATGATGAATCAGGAATGAGGAATGATGAATCAGGAATGATGAATGATGAATCAGGAATCAGGAATCAGGAATCAGGAATGATGAATCAGGAATGATGAATGATGAATCGGGAATGATGAATCAGGAATCAGGAATCAGGAATGATGAATCAGGAATCAGGAATGATGAATCAGGAATCAGGAATGATGAATCAGGAATAAGGAATGATGAATCAGGAATGATGAATGATGAGTCAGGAATCAGGAATGATGAATCAGGAATGACGAATGATGAATCAGGAATGATGAATGATGAATCCGGAATCAGCAATGATGAATCAGGAATGATGAATGATGAATCAGGAATCAGCAATGATGAATCAGGAATGATGAATGATGAAACAGGAATGATGAATGATGAATCAGAAATGATGAATCAGGAATCGGGAATGATGAATGATGAATCAGGAATCAGCAATGATGAATCAGGAATCAGGAATGATGAATCAGGAATGATGAATGATGAATCAGGATTGATGAATCAGGAATGATTAATCAGGAATCAGGAATGATGAATCAAGAATCAGGAATGATGAATCAGGAATGAGGAATGATCAATCAGGAATGAGGAATGATGAATCAGGAATGAGGAATGATGAATCAGGAATGAGGAATGATGAATCAGGAATGATGAATGATGAATCAGGAATCAGGAATGATGAATCAGGAATCAGGAATGATGAATCAGGAATGATGAATGATATATCAGGAATCAGGAATGATGAATCAGGAAAGAGGAATGACGAATCAGGAATCAGGAATGGTGAATCATGAATCAGGAATCAGGAATGATGAATCAGGAATAAGGAATGATGAATGAGGAATGATCAATCAGGAATCAGGAATGATGAATCAGGAATGATGAATGATGAATCAGGAATCAGGAATCAGGAATGATGAATCAGGAATGATGAATGATGAATCGGGAATGATGAATCAGGAATCAGGAATCAGGAATGATGAATCAGGAATCAGGAATGATGAATCAGGAATGATGAATGATGAATTAGGAATCAGGAATGATGAATCAGGAATAAGGAATGATGAATCAGGAATGATGAATGATGAGTCAGGAATCAGGAATGATGAATCAGGAATGAGGAATGATGAATCAGGAATGACGAATGATGAATCAGGAATGATGAATGATGAATCCGGAATCAGCAATGATGAATCAGGAATGATGAATGATGAATCAGGAATCAGCAATGATGAATCAGGAATGATGAATGATGAAACAGGAATGATGAATGATGAATCAGAAATGATGAATCAGGAATCGGGAATGATGAATGATGAATCAGGAATCAGCAATGATGAATCAGGAATCAGGAATGATGAATCAGGAATGATGAATGATGAATCAGGATTGATGAATCAGGAATGATTAATCAGGAATCAGGAATGATGAATCAAGAATCAGGAATGATGAATCAGGAATGAGGAATGATCAATCAGGAATGAGGAATGATGAATCAGGAATGAGGAATGATGAATCAGGAATGAGGAATGATGAATCAGGAATGATGAATGATGAATCAGGAATCAGGAATGATGAATCAGGAATCAGGAATGATGAATCAGGAATGATGAATGATATATCAGGAATCAGGAATGATGAATCAGGAAGAGGAATGACGAATCAGGAATCAGGAATGGTGAATCATGAATCAGGAATCAGGAATGATGAATCAGGAATAAGGAATGATGAATGAGGAATGATCAATCAGGAATCAGGAATGATGAATCAGGAATGATGAATGATGAATCAGGAATCAGGAATCAGGAATGATGAATCAGGAATGATGAATGATGAATCGGGAATGATGAATCAGGAATCAGGAATCAGGAATGATGAATCAGGAATCAGGAATGATGAATCAGGAATGATGAATGATGAATCAGGAATCAGGAATGATGAATCAGGAATAAGGAATGATGAATCAGGAATGATGAATGATGAGTCAGGAATCAGGAATGATGAATCAGGAATGAGGAATGATGAATCAGGAATGATGAATGATGAATCCGGAATCAGCAATGATGAATCAGGAATGATGAATGATGAATCAGGAATCAGCAATGATGAATCAGG
The DNA here is from genome assembly GCA_030867875.1 of Actinernus sp. WN-2022. Lineage (NCBI taxonomy): Eukaryota > Metazoa > Cnidaria > Anthozoa > Actiniaria > Actinernidae > Actinernus > Actinernus sp. WN-2022. The sequence continues at coordinate 33,904 of JAOWCC010000284.1, forward strand.
AATGATGAATGATGAATCAGGAATGATGAATGATGAATCAGGAATGATGAATCAGGGAATCAGGAATGATGAATGATGAATCAGGAATCAGCAATGATGAATCAGGAATCAGGAATGATGAATCAGGAATGATGAATGATGAATCAGGATTGATGAATCAGGAATGATGAATCAGGAATCAGGAATCAGGAGTGATTAATCAGGAATCAGGAATGATGAATCAAGAATCAGGAATGATCAATCAGGAATGAGGAATGATCAATCAGGAATGAGGAATGATGAATCAGGAATGAGGAATGATGAATCAGGAATGAGGAATGATGAATCAGGAATCAGCAATGATGAATCAGGAATCAGGAATGATGAATCAGGAATGATGAATGATGAATCAGGATTGATGAATCAGGAATGATTAATCAGGAATCAGGAATGATGAATCAAGAATCAGGAATGATGAATCAGGAATGAGGAATGATCAATCAGGAATGAGGAATGATGAATCAGGAATGAGGAATGATGAATCAGGAATGAGGAATGATGAATCAGGAATGATGAATGATGAATCAGGAATCAGGAATGATGAATCAGGAATGATGAATCAGGAATGATGAATGATATATCAGGAATCAGGAATGATGAATCAGGAAAGAGGAATGACGAATCAGGAATCAGGAATGGTGAATCATGAATCAGGAATCAGGAATGATGAATCAGGAATAAGGAATGATGAATGAGGAATGATCAATCAGGAATCAGGAATGATGAATCAGGAATGAGGAATGATGAATCAGGAATGATGAATGATGAATCAGGAATCAGGAATCAGGAATGATGAATCAGGAATGATGAATGATGAATCGGGAATGATGAATCAGGAATCAGGAATCAGGAATGATGAATCAGGAATCAGGAATGATGAATCAGGAATGATGAATGATGAATCAGGAATCAGGAATGATGAATCAGGAATAAGGAATGATGAATCAGGAATGATGAATGATGAGTCAGGAATCAGGAATGATGAATCAGGAATGAGGAATGATGAATCAGGAATGATGAATGATGAATCCGGAATCAGCAATGATGAATCAGGAATAATGAATGATGAATCAGGAATCAGCAATGATGAATCAGGAATGATGAATGATGAATCAGGAATGATGAATGATGAATCAGGAATGATGAATCAGGAATCAGGAATGATGAATGATGAATCAGGAATCAGCAATGATGAATCAGGAATCAGGAATGATGAATCAGGAATGATGAATGATGAATCAGGATTGATGAATCAGGAATGATGAATCAGGAATCAGGAATCAGGAGTGATTAATCAGGAATCAGGAATGATGAATCAAGAATCAGGAATGATCAATCAGGAATAAGGAATGATCAATCAGGAATGAGGAATGATGAATCAGGAATGAGGAATGATGAATCAGGAATGAGGAATGATGAATCAGGAATGATGAATGATGAATCAGGAATCAGGAATGATGAATCAGGAAAGAGGAATGACGAATCAGGAATCAGGAATGGTGAATCATGAATCAGGAATCAGGAATGATGAATCAGGAATAAGGAATGATGAATGAGGAATGATCAATCAGGAATCAGGAATGATGAATCAGGAATGATGAATGATGAATCAGGAATCAGGAATCAGGAATGATGAATCAGGAATGATGAATGATGAATCGGGAATGATGAATCAGGAATCAGGAATCAGGAATGATGAATCAGGAATCAGGAATGATGAATCAGGAATGATGAATGATGAATCAGGAATCAGGAATGATGAATCAGGAATAAGGAATGATGAATCAGGAATGATGAATGATGAGTCAGGAATCAGGAATGATGAATCAGGAATGAGGAATGATGAATCAGGAATGATGAATGATGAATCCGGAATCAGCAATGATGAATCAGGAATGATGAATGATGAATCAGGAATCAGCAATGATGAATCAGGAATGATGAATGATGAATCAGGAATGATGAATGATGAATCAGGAATGATGAATCAGGAATCAGGAATGATGAATGATGAATCAGGAATCAGCAATGATGAATCAGGAATCAGGAATGATGAATCAGGAATGATGAATGATGAATCAGGATTGATGAATCAGGAATGATGAATCAGGAATCAGGAATCAGGAGTGATTAATCAGGAATCAGGAATGATGAATCAAGAATCAGGAATGATCAATCAGGAATGAGGAATGATCAATCAGGAATGAGGAATGATGAATCAGGAATGAGGAATGATGAATCAGGAATGAGGAATGATGAATCAGGAATCAGCAATGATGAATCAGGAATCAGGAATGATGAATCAGGAATGATGAATGATGAATCAGGATTGATGAATCAGGAAATGATTAATCAGGAATCAGGAATGATGAATCAAGAATCAGGAATGATGAATCAGGAATGAGGAATGATCAATCAGGAATGAGGAATGATGAATCAGGAATGAGGAATGATGAATCAGGAATGAGGAATGATGAATCAGGAATGATGAATGATGAATCAGGAATCAGGAATGATGAATCAGGAATCAGGAATGATGAATCAGGAATGATGAATGATATATCAGGAATCAGGAATGATGAATCAGGAAAGAGGAATGACGAATCAGGAATCAGGAATGGTGAATCATGAATCAGGAATCAGGAATGATGAATCAGGAATAAGGAATGATGAATGAGGAATGATCAATCAGGAATCAGGAATGATGAATCAGGAATGAGGAATGATGAATCGGGAATGATGAATGATGAATCAGGAATCAGGAATCAGGAATGATGAATCAGGAATGATGAATGATGAATCGGGAATGATGAATCAGGAATCAGGAATCAGGAATGATGAATCAGGAATCAGAATGATGAATCAGGAATGATGAATGATGAATCAGGAATCAGGAATGATGAATCAGGAATAAGGAATGATGAATCAGGAATGATGAATGATGAGTCAGGAATCAGGAATGATGAATCAGGAATGAGGAATGATGAATCAGGAATGATGAATGATGAATCCGGAATCAGCAATGATGAATCAGGAATAATGAATGATGAATCAGGAATCAGCAATGATGAATCAGGAATGATGAATGATGAATCAGGAATGATGAATGATGAATCAGGAATGATGAATCAGGAATCAGGAATGATGAATGATGAATCAGGAATCAGCAATGATGAATCAGGAATCAGGAATGATGAATCAGGAATGATGAATGATGAATCAGGATTGATGAATCAGGAATGATGAATCAGGAATCAGGAATCAGGAGTGATTAATCAGGAATCAGGAATGATGAATCAAGAATCAGGAATGATCAATCAGGAATAAGGAATGATCAATCAGGAATGAGGAATGATGAATCAGGAATGAGGAATGATGAATCAGGAATGAGGAATGATGAATCAGGAATGATGAATGATGAATCAGGAATCAGGAATGATGAATCATTCATCATTCCTGATTCATCATTCCCTGATTCCTGATATATCAGGAATCAGGAATGATGAATCAGGAATAAGGAATGATGAATCAGGAATGATGAATGATGAGTCAGGAATCAGGAATGATGAATCAGGAATGATGAATGATGAATCAGGAATGATGAAAGATGAGTCAGGAATCAGGAATGATGAATCAGGAATGATGAATGATGAATCAGGAATGATGAATGATGAATCAGGAATCAGGAATGATGAATGATGAATAAGGAATCAGCAATGATGAATCAGGAATGATGAATGATGAATCAGGAATGATGAATGATGAATCAGGAATGATGAATCAGGAATCAGGAATGATGAATGATGAATCAGGAATCAGCAATGATGAATCAGGAATCAGGAATGATGAATCAGGAATGATGAATGATGAATCAGGATTGATGAATCAGGAATGATGAATCAGGAATCAGGAATCAGGAGTGATTAATCAGGAATCAGGAATGATGAATCAATAATCAGGAATGATGAATCAGGAATGAGGAATGATCAATCAGGAATGAGGAATGATCAATCAGGAATCAGGAATGATGAATCAGGAATCAGGAATGATGAATCAGGAATCAGGAATGATGAATCAGGAATCAGGAATGATGAATCAGGAATCAGCAATGATCAATCAGGAATGATGAATGATGAATCAGGAATGATGAATCAGAATCAGGAATGATGAATGATGAATGATGAATCAGGAATCAGCAATGATGAATCAGGAATCAGGAATGATGAATCAGGAATGATGAATCAGGAATCAGGAATCAGGAGTGATTAATCAGGAATCAGGAATGATGAATCGGGAATCAGGCATGTTGAATCAGGAATGAGGAATGATCAATCAGGAATGAGAATGATCATTCATGAATCAGGAATGATGAATCAGGAATGAGGATTGATGAATCAGGAATGAGGAATGATGAATCAGGAATCAGGAATGGTGAATCAGGAATCAGGAATGATGAATCAGGAAAGAGGAATGATGAATCAGGAATAAGGAATGATGAATCAGGAATCAGGAATGATGATCAGAAGAGAGGAATGATGAATCAGGAATGATGAATCAGGAATGATGACTCAGGAATCAGGAATCAGGAATGATGAATCAGGAATCAGGAATCAGGAATCAGGAATAATGAATCAGGAATGATGAATCAGGAATCAGGAATGATGAATGATGAATCAGGAATCAGCAATGATGAATCAGGAATCAGGAATGATGAATCAGGAATGATGAATGATGAATCAGGTTTGATGAATCAGGAATGATGAATCAGGAATCAGGAATGATGAATCAGGAATGATGAATCAGGAATGATGAATGATGAATCAGGAATGATGAATGATGAATCAGGAATGATCAATCAGGAATTAGGAATCAGGAGTGATTAATAAGGAATCAGGAATGATGAATCAAGAATCAGGAATGATGAATCAGAATGAGGAATGATCAATCAGGAATGAGGAATGATGAATCAGGAATGAGGAATGATGAATCAGGAATGAGAATGATGAATCAGGAATGATGAATGATGAATCAGGAATCAGGAATCAGGAATCAGGAATGATGAATCAGGAATGATGAATGATGAATCGGGAATGATGAATCAGGAATCAGGAATCAGGAATGATGAATCAGGAATCAGGAATGATGAATCAGGAATCAGGAATGATGAATCAGGAATAAGGAATGATGAATCAGGAATGATGAATGATGAGTCAGGAATCAGGAATGATGAATCAGGAATGACGAATGATGAATCAGGAATGATGAATGATGAATCCGGAATCAGCAATGATGAATCAGGAATGATGAATGATGAATCAGGAATCAGCAATGATGAATCAGGAATGATGAATGATGAAACAGGAATGATGAATGATGAATCAGAAATGATGAATCAGGAATCGGGAATGATGAATGATGAATCAGGAATCAGCAATGATGAATCAGGAATCAGGAATGATGAATCAGGAATGATGAATGATGAATCAGGATTGATGAATCAGGAATGATTAATCAGGAATCAGGAATGATGAATCAAGAATCAGGAATGATGAATCAGGAATGAGGAATGATCAATCAGGAATGAGGAATGATGAATCAGGAATGAGGAATGATGAATCAGGAATGAGGAATGATGAATCAGGAATGATGAATGATGAATCAGGAATCAGGAATGATGAATCAGGAATCAGGAATGATGAATCAGGAATGATGAATGATATATCAGGAATCAGGAATGATGAATCAGGAAAGAGGAATGACGAATCAGGAATCAGGAATGGTGAATCATGAATCAGGAATCAGGAATGATGAATCAGGAATAAGGAATGATGAATGAGGAATGATCAATCAGGAATCAGGAATGATGAATCAGGAATGAGGAATGATGAATCAGGAATGATGAATGATGAATCAGAATCAGGAATCAGGAATGATGAATCAGGAATGATGAATGATGAATCGGGAATGATGAATCAGGAATCAGGAATCAGGAATGATGAATCAGGAATCAGGAATGATGAATCAGGAATGATGAATGATGAATCAGGAATCAGGAATGATGAATCAGGAATAAGGAATGATGAATCAGGAATGATGAATGATGAGTCAGGAATCAGGAATGATGAATCAGGAATGAGAATGATGAATCAGGAATGATGAATGATGAATCCGGAATCAGCAATGATGAATCAGGAATGATGAATGATGAATCAGGAATCAGCAATGATGAATCAGGAATGATGAATGATGAATCAGGAATGATGAATGATGAATCAGGAATGATGAATCAGGAATCAGGAATGATGAATGATGAATCAGGAATCAGCAATGATGAATCAGGAATCAGGAATGATGAATCAGGAATGATGAATGATGAATCAGGATTGATGAATCAGGAATGATGAATCAGGAATCAGGAATCAGGAGTGATTAATCAGGAATCAGGAATGATGAATCAAGAATCAGGAATGATGAATCAGGAATGAGGAATGATCAATCAGGAATGAGGAATGATGAATCAGGAATGAGGAATGATGAATCAGGAATGAGGAATGATGAATCAGGAATGATGAATGATGAATCAGGAATCAGGAATGATGAATCATTCATCATTCCTGATTCATCATTCCTGATTCCTGATATATCAGGAATCAGGAATGATGAATCAGGAATAAGGAATGATGAATCAGGAATGATGAATGATGAGTCAGGAATCAGGAATGATGAATCAGGAATGATGAATGATGAATCAGGAATGATGAAAGATGAGTCAGGAATCAGGAATGATGAATCAGGAATGATGAATGATGAATCAGGAATGATGAATGATGAATCAGGAATCAGGAATGATGAATGATGAATAAGGAATCAGCAATGATGAATCAGGAATGATGAATGATGAATCAGGAATGATGAATGATGAATCAGGAATGATGAATCAGGAATCAGGAATGATGAATGATGAGTCAGGAATCAGCAATGATGAATCAGGAATCAGGAATGATGAATCAGAATGATGAATGATGAATCAGGATTGATGAATCAGGAATGATGAATCAGGAATCAGGAATCAGGAGTGATTAATCAGGAATCAGGAATGATGAATCAATAATCAGGAATGATGAATCAGGAATGAGGAATGATCAATCAGGAATGAGGAATGATCAATCAGGAATCAGGAATGATGAATCAGGAATCAGGAATGATGAATCAGGAATCAGGAATGATGAATCAGGAATCAGGAATGATGAATCAGGAATCAGCAATGATCAATCAGGAATGATGAATGATGAATCAGGAATGATGAATCAGGAATCAGGAATGATGAATGATGAATGATGAATCAGGAATCAGCAATGATGAATCAGGAATCAGGAATGATGAATCAGGAATGATGAATCAGGAATCAGAATCAGGAATCAGGAGTGATTAATCGGAATCAGGAATGATGAATCGGGAATCAGGCATGTTGAATCAGGAATGAGGAATGATCAATCAGGAATGAGGAATGATCATTCATGAATCAGGAATGATGAATCAGGAATGATGAATCAGGAATGATGAATCAGGAATCAGGAATCAGGAATGATGATTCAGGAATGATGAATGATGAATCAGGAATGATGAATGATGAATCAGGAATCAGGAATGATGAATTATGAATCAGGAATCAGCAATGATGAATCAGGAATCAGGAATGATGAATCAGGAATGATGAATCAGGAATGATGAATGATGAATCAGGAATCAGGAATGATGAATCAGGAATAAGGAATGATGAATCAGGAATGATGAATGATGAGTCAGGAATCAGGAATGATGAATCAGGAATGAGGAATGATGAATCAGGAATGATGAATGATGAATCCGGAATCAGCAATGATGAATCAGGAATGATGAATGATGAATCAGGAATCAGCAATGATGAATCAGGAATGATGAATGATGAATCAGGAATGATGAATGATGAATCAGGAATGATGAATCAGGAATCAGGAATGATGAATGATGAATCAGGAATCAGCAATGATGAATCAGGAATCAGGAATGATGAATCAGGAATGATGAATGATGAATCAGGATTGATGAATCAGGAATGATGAATCAGGAATCAGGAATCAGGAGTGATTAATCAGGAATCAGGAATCAGGAATGATGAATCAAGAATCAGGAATGATCAATCAGGAATGAGGAATGATGAATCAGGAATGAGGAATGATGAATCAGGAATGAGGAATGATGAATCAGGAATGAGGAATGATGAATCAGGAATGATGAATGATGAATCAGGAATCAGGAATGATGAATCATTCATCATTCCTGATTCATCATTCCTGATTCCTGATATATCAGGATCAGGAATGATGAATCAGGAATAAGGAATGATGAATCAGGAATGATGAATGATGAATCAGGAATGAGGAATGATGAATCAGGAATGATGAATGATGAATCAGGAATAAGGAATGATGAATCAGGAATGATGAATGATGAGTCAGGAATGATGAATGATGAATCAGGAATGATGAATGATGAATAAGGAATGATGAATCAGGAATCAGGAATGATGAATTATGAATCAGGAATCAGCAATGATGACTCAGGAATCAGGAATCAGCAATGATGAATCAGGAATCAGCAATGATGAATCAGGAATCAGGAATGATGAATGATGAATCAGGAATGATAAATCAGGAATCAGGAATGATGAATGATGAATCAGGAATCAGCAATGATGAATGATGAATCAGGAATCAGCAATGATGAATCAGGAATGATGAATGATGGATCAGGAATGAGGAATGATGAATCAGGAATGATGAATGATGAATCCGGAATCAGCAATGATGAATCAGGAATGATGAATGATGAATCAGGAATCAGCAATGATGAATCAGGAATGATGAATGATGAATCAGGAATGATGAATGATGAATCAGGAATGATGAATCAGGAATCAGGAATGATGAATGATGAATCAGGAATCAGCAATGATGAATCAGGAATCAGGAATGATGAATCAGAATGATGAATGATGAATCAGGATTGATGAATCAGGAATGATGAATCAGGAATCAGAATCAGGAGTGATTAATCAGGAATCAGGAATGATGAATCAAGAATCAGGAATGATGAATCAGGAATGAGGAATGATCAATCAGGAATGAGGAATGATGAATCAGGAATGAGGAATGATGAATCAGGAATGAGAAATGATGAATCAGGAATGATGAATGATGAATCAGGAATCAGGAATGATGAATCATTCATCATTCCTGATTCATCATTCCTGATTCCTGATATATCAGGAATCAGGAATGATGAATCAGGAATAAGGAATGATGAATCAGGAATGATGAATGATGAGTCAGGAATCAGGAATGATGAATCAGGAATGATGAATGATGAATCAGGAATGATGAAGATGAGTCAGGAATCAGGAATGATGAATCAGGAATGATGAATGATGAATCAGGAATGATGAATGATGAATCAGGAATCAGGAATGATGAATGATGAATAAGGAATCAGCAATGATGAATCAGGAATGATGAATGATGAATCAGGAATGATGAATGATGAATCAGGAATGATGAATCAGGAATCAGGAATGATGAATGATGAATCAGGAATCAGCAATGATGAATCAGGAATCAGGAATGATGAATCAGGAATGATGAATGATGAATCAGGATTGATGAATCAGGAATGATGAATCAGGAATCAGGAATCAGGAGTGATTAATCAGGAATCAGGAATGATGAATCAATAATCAGGAATGATGAATCAGGAATGAGGAATGATCAATCAGGAATGAGGAATGATCAATCAGGAATCAGGAATGATGAATCAGGAATCAGGAATGATGAATCAGGAATCAGGAATGATGAATCAGGAATCAGGAATGATGAATCAGGAATCAGCAATGATCAATCAGGAATGATGAATGATGAATCAGGAATGATGAATCAGGAATCAGGAATGATGAATGATGAATGATGAATCAGGAATCAGCAATGATGAATCAGGAATCAGGAATGATGAATCAGGAATGATGAATCAGGAATCAGGAATCAGGAATCAGGAGTGATTAATCGGAATCAGGAATGATGAATCGGAATCAGGCATGTTGAATCAGGAATGAGGAATGATCAATCAGGAATGAGGAATGATCATTCATGAATCAGGAATGATGAATCAGGAATGATGAATCAGGAATGATGAATCAGGAATCAGGAATCAGGAATGATGATTCAGGAATGATGAATGATGAATCAGGAATGATGAATGATGAATCAGGAATCAGGAATGATGAATTATGAATCAGGAATCAGCAATGATGAATCAGGAATCAGGAATGATGAATCAGGAATGATGAATCAGGAATGATGAATGATGAATCAGGAATCAGGAATGATGAATCAGGAATAAGGAATGATGAATCAGGAATGATGAATGATGAGTCAGGAATCAGGAATGATGAATCAGGAATGAGGAATGATGAATCAGGAATGATGAATGATGAATCCGGAATCAGCAATGATGAATCAGGAATGATGAATGATGAATCAGGAATCAGCAATGATGAATCAGGAATGATGAATGATGAATCAGGAATGATGAATGATGAATCAGGAATGATGAATCAGGAATCAGGAATGATGAATGATGAATCAGGAATCAGCAATGATGAATCAGGAATCAGGAATGATGAATCAGGAATGATGAATGATGAATCAGGATTGATG
>JAOWCC010000285.1:0-64229 GCA_030867875.1 Actinernus sp. WN-2022
ATCAATCATCATTCCTGATTCATCATTCATCATTCCTGATTCATCATTCCTGATTTCCTGATTCATCATTCCTGATTCATCATTCCTGATTCATCATTCCTGATTCATCATTCCTGATTCATCATTCTGATTCCTGACTCATCAATTCATCATTCGTGATTCATCATTCTTTATTCCTGATTCATCATTCCTGATACCTGATTCATCATTCATCATTCCTGATTCATCATTCCTGATTCCTGATTCATCATTCCTGATTCCTGATTCCTAATTCATTATTCCTGATTCATCATTCCTGATTCATCATTCATCATACCTGATTCATCATTCCTTATTCCTGATTCATCATTCCTGATTCCTGATTCATCATTCATCATTCCTGATTCGTCATTCATCATTCCTGATTCATCATTCCTGATTCATCATTCCTGATTCCTGATTCATCATTCATGATTCCTGATTCCTGATTCCCTGATTCCTGATTCCTGATTCCTGATTCCTGATTCCTGATTCCTGATTCCTGATTCCATCATTCATCAATCCTGATTCATCAATCCTGATTCCTGATTCCTGATTCCTGATTCATCATTCCTGATTCATCATTCCTGATTCCTGATTCATCATTCCTGATACATCATTCATCATTCCTGATTCATCATTCCTGATTCATCATTCCTGATTCATCATTCCTGATTCATCATTCCTGATTCCTAAATGATCATTCCTCATTCCTGATTGATCATCGCTCATTCCTGATTCAACATTCCTGATTCCTGAATCGTCATTCCTGATGAATGATGAATCAGGAATGATAAATGATGAATCAGGAATGATGAATCAGGAATGATGAATACTGATTAATCACTCCTGATTTCTGATTCCTGATTCATCATTCCTGATTCCTGATTCATCATTCCTGACTTCATCATTCCTGATTCCTGATTCATCATTCCTCATTCCCTGATTCATCATTCCTCATTCCTGATTCATCATTCCTCATTCCTGATTCAACATTCCTCATTCCTGAATGATCATTCCTCATTTCTGAATCATCATTCCTGATTCCTGATTCATCATTCCTGATTCCTGATTAATCACTCCTGATTACTGATTCCTGATTCATCATTCCTGATTCATCATTCCTGATTCATCATTCATCATTCCTGATTCATCATTCCTGATTCCTGATTCATCATTCCTGATTCATCATTCCTGATTCATCAATTCATCATTCCTGATTCATCATTCATCATTCCTGATTCATCATTCCTGATTCCTGATTCATCATTCCCGATTCCTGATTCATCATTCCTTATACTGATTCCTGATTCGTCATTCCTGATTCATCATTCATCATTCCTGATTCATCATTCATCCATTCCTGATTCATCATTCATCATTCCTGATTCATCATTCCTTATTCCTGATTCATCATTCCGGATTCCTGATTCATCATTCATCATTCCTGATTCATCATTCATCATTCCTGAATTCATCATTCCTGATTCATCATTCCTGATTCCTGATTCATCATTCCTGATTCTGATTCCTGATTCCTGATTCATCATTCCTGATAACTGATTCCTGATTCATCATTCCTGATTCATCATTCCTGATTCATCATTCATCATTCCTGATTCATCATTCCTTATTCCTGATTCCTGATTCCTGATTCATCATTCATTGATACCTGATTCCTGATTCATCATTCCTGATTCATCATTCCTGATTCATCAATTCATCATTCCTGATTCATCATTCCTTATTCCTGATTCCTGATTCCTGATTCCTGATTCCTGATTCATCATTCCTGATTCATCATTCCTGATTCCTGATTCATTCATTCCTGATTCCTGATTCATCATTCCTCATTCCTGATTCATCATTCCTCATTCCTGATTCATCATTCCTCATTCCTGAATGATCATTCCTCATTTCTGAATCATCATTCCTGATTCCTGATTCATCATTCCTGATTCCTGATTAATCACGTCCTGATTCCTGATTCCTGATTCATCATTCCTGATTCATCATTCCTGATTCATCATTCATCATTCTGATTCATCATTCCTGATTCCTGATTCATCATTCCTGATTCATCATTCCTGATTCATCATTCATCATTCCTGATTCATCATTCATCATTCCTGATTCATCATTCCTGATTCCTGATTCATCATTCCCGATTCCTGATTCATCATTCCTTATACTGATTCCTGATTCGTCATTCCTGATTCATCATTCATCATTCCTGATTCATAATTCATCATTCCTGTATTCATCATTCCTTATTCCTGATTCATCATTCCGGATTCCTGATTCATCATTCATCATTCCTGATTCATCATTCATCATTCCTGATTCATCATTCCTGATTCCTGATTCATCATTCCTGATTCCTGATTCCTGATTCCTGATTCATCATTCCTGATAACTGATTCCTGATTTCATCATTCCTGATTCATCATTCCTGATTTCATCATTCATCATTCCTGATTCATCATTCCTTATTCCTGATTCCTGATTCCTGATTCATCATTCATGATACCTGATTTCCTGATTCATCATTCCTGATTCATCATTCCTGATTCAATCATTCATCATTCCTGATTCATCATTCCTTATTCCTGATTCATCATTCCTGATTCCTGATTCAACAATTCATCATTCCTGATTCATCATTCCTGATTCCTGATTCCTGATTCATCATTCCCTGATTCCTGATTCATCATTCCTGAATCATCATTCCTGATTCATCATTCATCATTCCTGATTCATCATTCCCGATTCCTGATTCATCATTCATCATTCCTTATACTGATTCCTGATTCGTCATTCCTGATTCATCATTCATCATTCCTGATTCATCATTCATCATTCCTGATTCATCATTCATCATCCTGATTCATCATTCCTTATCCTGATTCATCATTCCATGATTCCTGATTCATCATTCATCATTCCTGATTCGTACATTCATCATTCCTGATTCATCATTCCTGATTCATCATTCCTGATTCCTGATTCATCATTCCCTGATTCCTGATTCCTGATTCCTGATTCCTGATTCCTGATTCCTGATTCCTGATTCCTGATTCCTGATTCCTGATTCATCATTCATCATTCCTGATTCATCAATCCTGATTCCTGATTCCTGATTCCTGATGTCATCATTCCTGATTCATCATTCCTGATTCCCTGATTCATCATTCCTGATACATCATTCATCATTCCTGATTCATCATTCCTGATTCATCATTCCTGATTCATCATTCCTGACTCCTGATTCATCATTCCTGATTCCTGATTCATCATTCATCATTCCTGATTCATCAATCCTCATTCCTGATTCATCATTCCTGATTCCTAAATGATCATTCCTCATTCCTGATTGATCATCGCTCATTCCTGATTCAACATTCCTGATTCCTGAATCATCATTCCTGATGAATGATGAATCAGGAATGATAAATGATGAATCAGGAATGATGAATCAGGAATGATGAATACTGATTAATCACTCCTGATTTCTGATTCCTGATTCATCATTCCTGATTCCTGATTCTCATTCCTGATTCACATTCTGATTCCTGATTCATCATTCCTGATTCCTGATTCATCATTCCTCATTCCTGATTCATCATTCCTCATTCCTGATTCATCATTCCTCATTCCCTGAATGATCATTCCTCATTTCTGAATCATCATTCCTGATTCCTGATTCATCAATTCCTGATTCCTGATTAATCACTCCTGATTCCTGATTCCTGATTCATCATTCCTGATTCATCATTCCTGATTCATCATTCATCATTCCTGATTCATCATTCCTGATTCCTGATTCATCATTCCTGATTCATCATTCTGATTCATCATTCATCATTCCTGATTCCTGATTCATCATTCCCGATTCCTGATTCATCATTCCTTATACTGATTCCTGATTCGTCATTCCTGATTCATCATCATCATTCCTGATTCATCATTCATCATTCCTGATTCATCATTCATCATTCCTGATTCATCATTCCTTATTCCTGATTCATCATTCCGGATTCCTGATTCATCATTCATCATTCCTGATTCATCATTCATCATTCCTGATTCATCATTCCTGATTCATCATTCCTGATTCCTGATTCATCATTCCTGATTCCTGATTCCTGATTCCTGATTCATCATTCCTGATAACTGATTCCTGATTCATCATTCCTGATTCATCATTCCTGATTCATCATTCATCATTCCTGATTCATCATTCCTTATTCCTGATTCATCATTCCTGATTCCTGATTCATCATTCCTGATTCATGTATTCACCATTCCTGATTCCTGATTCATCATTCCTCCTTTCCTGATTCATCATTCCTGATTCCTGATACATCATTCATCATTCCTGATTCATCATTCCTGATTCCTGATTCTTCATTCCTGATTCCTGATTCATCATTCCTGATTCATCATTCCTGATTCCTGGATTCATCATTCCTGATTCCTAATTCATCATTCATCATTCCTGATTGATCATTTCCTCATTCCTGATTCATCATTCCTCATTCCTGATTCATCATTCCTGATTCCTGATTCCTGATTCATCATGCCTGATTCATCATTCCTGATTCATCATTCCTGATTCCGGATACATCATTCCTGATTCCTGATTCATCATTCCTGATTTCTGATTCATCATTCATCATTCCTGATTCATTATTCCTGATTCCTGATTCAACATTCCTGATTCCTGATTCCTGATTCCTGATTCATCATTCCTGATTCCTGATTCATCATTCATGATACCTGATTCCTGATTCATCATTCCTGATTCATCATTACTGATTCATCATTCATCATTCCTGATTCATCATTCCTTATTCCTGATTCATCATTCATCATTCCTGATTCATCATTCATCATTCCTGATTCATCATTCCTGATTCATCATTCATCATTCCTCATTCATCATTCCATATTCCTGATTCATCATTCCATGATTCCTGATTCAACATTCATCATTCCTGATTCATCATTCCTCATTCCTGATTCATCATTCCCTGATTGCTGATTCATCAATCCTGATTCCTGATTCATCATTCCTGATTCCTGATTCCTGATTCATCAGTGCCTGATTCATCATTCCTGATTCATCATTCCTGATTCCGGATACATCATTCCTCTTTCCTGATTCATCATTCCTGATTCCTGATACATCATTCAACCTTCCTGATTCATTATTCCTGATTCCTGATTCATCATTCCTGATTCCTGATTCCTGATTCCTGATTCATCATTCCTGATTCCTGATTCATCATTCATCATTCCTGATTCATCATTCATCATTCCTGATTCATCATTCCTGATTCATCATTCATCATTCCTGATTCATCATTCCTTATTCCTGATTCATCATTCCTGATTCCTGATTCAACATTCATCATTCCTGATTCATCATTCCTGATTCCTGATTCATCATTCATCATTCCTGATTGATCATTCCTCATTCCTGATTCCATCATTCCTGATTCCTGATTCATCATTCCTGATTCCTGGATTCCTGATTCATCATACCTGATTCATCATTCCTGATTCATCATTCCTGATTCCGGATACATCATTCCTGATTCCTGATTCATCATTCCTGATTTCCTGATTCATCATTCATCATTCCTGATTCATTATTCCTGATTCCTGATTCATAATTGCTGATTCCTGATTCCTGATTCCTGATTCATCATTCCTGATTCCTGATTTATCATTCCTGATTCATCAATCATCATTCCTGATTCATCCATTCATCATTCCTGATTCATCATTCCTGATTCCTGATTCCTGATTCATCATTCCTGATTCATCATTCCTGATTCATCATTCCTGATTCATCATTCCTGATTCATCATCCCTGATTCCTGACTCATCATTCATCATTCGTGATTCATCATTCTTTATTCCTGATTCATCATTCCTGATACCTGATTCATCATTCCTCATTCCTGATTCATCATTCCTGATTCCTGATTCATCATTCCTGATTCCTGATTCCTAATTCATTATTCCTGATTCATCATTCCTGATTCATCATTCATCATACCTGATTCATCATTCCTTATTCCTGATTCATCATTCCTGATTCCTGATTCATCATTCATCATTCCTGATTCGTCATTCATCATTCCTGATTCATCATTCCTGATTCATCATTCCTGATTCCTGATTCATCATTCCTGGATTCCTGATTCCTGATTCCTGATTCCTGATTCCTGATTCCTGATTCCTGATTCCTGATTCCTGGATTCCTGATTCATCATTCATCATTCCTGATTGATCATTCCTTCATTATTCCTGATTCATCATTCCTGATTCCTGATTCATCATTCCTGATTCCTGATTCATCATTCCTGATTCCTGATTCCTGATTCATCATACCTGATTCAACATTCCTGATTCATCATTCCTGATTCCGGATATATCATTCCTGATTCCTGATTCATCATTCCTGATTTCTGATTCATCATTCATCATTCCTGATTCATTTATTCCTGATTCCTGATTCATAATTGCTGATTCCTGATTCCTGATTCCTGATTCATCATTCCTGATTCCTGATTTATCATTCCTGGATTCATCAATCATCATTCCCTGATTCATCATTCATCATTCCTGATTCATCATTCCTGATTCCTGATTCATCATTCCTGATTCATCATTCCTGATTCATCATTCCTGATTCATCATTCTGATTCATCATTCCTGATTCCTGACTCATCATTCATCATTCGTGATTCATCATTCTTTATTCCTGATTCATCATTCCTGATACCTGATTCATCATTCATCATTCCTGATTTCATCATTCCTGATTCCTGATTCATCATTCCTGATTCCTGATTCCTAATTCATTATTCCTGATTCATCATTCCTGATTCATCATTCATCATACCTGATTCATCATTCCTTATTCCTGATTCATCATTCCTGATTCCTGATTCTCATTCATCATTCCCTGATTCGTCATTCATCATTCCTGATTCATCATTCCTGATTCATCATTCCTGATTCCTGATTCATCATTCCTGATTCCTGATTCCTGATTCCTGTTCCTGATTCCTGATTCCTGATTCCTGATTCCTGATTCCTGATTCCTGATTCATCATTCATCATTCCTGATTCATCAATCCTGATTCCTGATTCCTGATTCCTGATTCATCATTCCTGATTCATCATTCCTGATTCCTGATTCATCATTCCTGATACATCATTCATCATTCCTGATTCATCATTCCTGATTCATCATTCCTGATTCATCATTCTGATTCATCATTCCTGATTCCTAAATGATCATTCCTCATTCCTGATTGATCATCGCTCATTCCTGATTCAACATTCATGATTCCTGAATCGTCATTCCTGATGAATGATGAATCAGGAATGATAAATGATGAATCAGGAATGATGAATCAGGAATGATGAATACTGATTAATCACTCCTGATTTCTGATTCCTGAATTCATCATTCCTGATTCCTGATTCATCATTCCTGATTCATCATTCCTGATTCCTGATTCATCATTCCTGATTCTCCTGATTCATCATTCCTCATTCCTGATTCATCATTCCTCATTCCTGATTCATCATTCCTCATTCCTGAAAGGATCATTCCTCATTTCTGAATCATCATTCCTGATTCCTGATTCATCATTCCTGATTCCTGATTAATCACTCCTGATTCCTGATTCCTGATTCATCATTCCTGATTCATCATTCCTGATTCATCATTCATCATTCCTGATTCATCATTCCTGATTCCTGATTCATCATTCCTGATTCATCATTCCTGATTCATCATTCATCATTCCTGATTCATCATTCATCATTCCTGATTCATCATTCCTGATTCCTGATTCATCATTCCCGATTCCCTGATTCATCATTCCTTATACTGATTCCTGATTCGTCATTCCTGATTCATCATTCATCATTCCTGATTCATCATTCATCATTCCTGATTCATCATTCATCATTCCTGATTCATCATTCCTTATTCCTGATTCATCATCCGGATTCCTGATTCATCATTCATCGTTCCTGATTCATCATTCATCATTCCTGATTCATCATTCCTGGATTCATCATTCCTGATTCCTGATTCATCATTCCTGATTCCTGATTCCTGATTCCTGATTCATCATTCCTGATAACTGATTCCTGATTCATCATTCCTGATTCATCATTCCTGATTCATCATTCATCATTCCTGATTCATCATTCCTTATTCCTGATTCCTGATTCCTGATTCATCATTCATGATACCTGATTCCTGATTCATCATTCCTGATTCATCATTCCTGATTCATCATTCATCATTCCTGATTCATCATTCCTTATTCCTGATTCCTGATTCCTGATTCCTGATTCCTGATTCATCATTCCTGATTCATCATTCCTGATTCCTGATTCATCATTCCTGATTCCTGATTCATCATTCCTCAATCCTGATTCATCATTCCTCATTCCTGATTCATCATTCCTCTTTCCTGAATGATCATTCCTCATTTCTGAATCATCATTCCTGATTCCTGATTCATCATTCCTGATTCCTGATTAATCACTCCTGATTCCTGATTCCTGATTCATCATTCCTGATTCATCATTCCTGATTCATCATTCATCATTCCTGATTCATCATTCCTGATTCCTGATTCATCATTCCTGATTCATCATTCCTGATTCATCATTCATCATTCCTGATTCATCATTCATCATTCCTGATTCATCATTCCTGATTCCTGATTCATCATTCCCGATTCCTGATTCATCATTCCTTATACTGATTCCTGATTCGTCATTCCTGATTCATCATTCATCATTCCTGATTCATCATTCATCATTCCTGATTCCATCATTCCTTATTCCTGATTCATCATTCCGGATTCCTGATTCATCATTCATCATTCCTGATTCATCATTCATCATTCCTGATTCATCATTCCTGATGTCCTATGATTCATCATTCCTGATTCCTGATTCCTGATTCCTGATTCATCATTTCCTGATAACTGATTCCTGATTCATCATTCCTGATTCATCATTCCTGATTCATCATTCATCATTCCCTGATTCATCATTCCTTATTCCTGATTCCTGATTCCTGATTCATCATTCATGATACCTGATTCCTGATTCATCATTCCTGATTCATCATTCCTGATTCATCATTCATCATTCTGATTCATCATTCCTTATTCCTGATTCATCATTCCTGATTCCTGATTCAACATTCATCATTCCTGATTCATCATTCCTGATTCCTGATTCCTGATTCATCATTCCTGATTCCTGATTCATCATTCCTGAATCATCATTCCTGATTCATCATTCATCATTCCTGATTCATCATTCCCGATTCCTGATTCATCATTCATCATTCCTTATACTGATTCCTGATTCGTCATTCCTGATTCATCATTCATCATTCCTGATTCATCATTCATCCTTCCTGATTCATCATTCATCATTCCTGATTCATCATTCCTTATTCCTGATTCATCATTCCTGATTCCTGATTCATCATTCATCATTCCTGATTCGTCATTCATCATTCCTGATTCATCATTCCTGATTCATCATTCCTGATTCCTGATGCAATTAATCATTCCTGATTCCTGATTCCTGATTCCTGATTCCTGATTCCTGATTCCTGATTCCTGATTCCTGATTCCTGATTCCTGATTCATCATTCATCATTCCTGAGTTCATCAATCCTGATTCCTGATTCCTGATTCCTGATTCATCATTCCTGATTCATCATTCCTGATTCCTGATTCATCATTCCTGATACATCATTCATCATTCCTGATTCATCATTCCTGATTCATCATTCCTGATTCATCATTCCTGACTCCTGATTCATCATTCCTGATTCCTGATTCATCATTCATCATTCCTGATTCATCAATCCTCATTCCTGATTCATCATTCCTGATTCCTAAATGATCATTCCTCATTCCTGATTGATCATCGCTCATTCCTGATTCAACATTCCTGATTCCTGAATCATCATTCCTGATGAATGATGAATCAGGAATGATAAATGATGAATCAGGAATGATGAATCAGGAATGATGAATACTGATTAATCACTCCTGATTTCTGATTCCTGATTCATCATTCATCATTCCTGATTCATCATTCCTGATTCATCATTCCTGATTCCTGATTCATCATTCCTGATTCCTGATTCATCATTCCTCATTCCTGATTCATCATTCCTCATTCCTGATTCATCATTCCTCATTCCTGAATGATCATTCCTCATTTCTGAATCATCATTCCTGATTCCTGATTCATCATTCCTGATTCCTGATTAATCACTCCTGATTCCTGATTCCTGATTCATCATTCCTGATTCATCATTCCTGATTCATCATTCATCATTCCTGATTCATCATTCCTGATTCCTGATTCATCATTCCTGATTCATCATTCCTGATTCATCATTCATCATTCCTGATTCATCATTCATCATTCCTGATTCATCATTCCTGATTCCTGATTCATCATTCCCGATTCCTGATTCATCATTCCTTATACTGATTCCTGATTCGTCATTCCTGATTCATCATTCATCATTCCTGATTCATCATTCATCATTCCTGATTCATCATTCATCATTCCTGATTCATCATTCCTTATTCCTGATTCATCATTCCGGATTCCTGATTCATCATTCATCATTCCTGATTCATCATTCATCATTCCTGATTCATCATTCCTGATTCATCATTCCTGATTCCTGATTCATCATTCCTGATTCCTGATTCCTGATTCCTGATTCATCATTCCTGATAACTGATTCCTGATTCATCATTCCTGATTCATCATTCCTGATTCATCATTCATCATTCCTGATTCATCATTCCTTATTTCCTGATTCATCATTCCTGATTCCTGATTCATCATTCCTGATTCATGATTCACCATTCCTGATTCCTGATTCATCATTCCTCTTTCCTGATTCATCATTCCTGATTTCCTGATACATCATTCATCATTCCTGATTCATCATTCCTGATTCCTGATTCATCATTCCTGATTCCTGATTCATCATTCCTGATTCATCATTCCTGATTCCTGATTCATCATTCCTGATTCCTAATTCATCATTCATCATCCTGATTGATCATTCCTCATATCCTGATTCATCATTCCTCATTCCTGATTCATCATTCCTGATTCCTGATTCCTGATTCATCATGCCTGATTCATCATTCTCTGATTCATCATTCCTGATTCAGGATACATCATTCCTGATTCCTGATTCATCATTCCTGATTTCTGATTCATCATTCATCATTCCTGATTCATTATTCCTGATTCCTGATTCAACATTCCTGATTCCTGATTCCTGATTCCTGATTCATCATTCCTGATTCCTGATTTCATCATTCATGATACCTGATTCCTGGATTCATCATTCCTGATTCATCAATTACTGATTCATCATTCATCATTCCTGATTCATCATTCCTTATTCCTGATTCATCATTCATCATTCCTGATTCATCATTCATCATTCCTGATTCATCATTCCTGATTCATCATTCATCATTCCTCATTCATCATTCCTTATTCCTGATTCATCATTCCTGATTCCTGATTCAACATTCATCATTCCTGATTCATCATCCTGATTCCTGATTCATCATTCATCATTCCTGATTGATCATTCCTCATTCCTGATTCATCATTCCTGATTCCTGATTCATCATTCCTGATTCACAGATTCATCATTCCTGATTCCTGATTCCTGATTTCATCATGCCTGATTCATCATTCCTGATTCATCATTCCTGATTCCGGATACATCATTCCTGATTCCTGATTCATCATTCCTGATTTCTGATTCATCATTCATCATTCCTGATTCATTATTCCTGATTCCTGATTCAACATTCCTGATTCCTGATTCCTGATTCCTGATTCATCATTCCTGATTCCTGATTCATCATTCATGATACCTGATTCCTGATTCATCATTCCTGATTCATCATTCCTGATTCATCATTCATCATTCCTGATTCATCATTCCTTATTCCTGATTCATCATTCCTGATTCCTGATTCAACATTCATCATTCCTGATTCATCATTCCTGATTCCTGATTCCTGATTCATCATTCATCATTCCTGATTCATCATTCCTTATTCCTGATTCATCATTCCTGATTCCTGATTCAACATTCATCATTCCTGATTCATCATTCATCATTCCTGATTCATCATTCCTGAATCCTGATTCATCATTGCTGATTCCTGATTCATCATTCATCATTCCTGATTGATCATTCCTCATTCCTGATTCATCATTCCTGATTCCTGATTCATCATTCATCATTCCTGATTGATCATTCCTCATTCCTGATTCATCATTCCTGATTCCTGATTCATCATTCCTGATTCCTGATTCATCATTCCTGATTCCTGATTCCTGATTCATCATGCCTGATTCATCATTCCTGATTCATCATTCCTGATTCCGGATACATCATTCCTGATTCCTGATTCATCATTCCTGATTTCTGATTCATCATTCATCATTCCTGATTCATTATTCCTGATTCCTGATTCAACATTCCTGATTCCTGATTCCTGATTCCTGATTCATCATTCCTGATTCCTGATTCATCATTCATGATACCTGATTCCTGATTCATCATTCCTGATTCATCATTCCTGATTCATCATTCATCATTCCTGATTCATCATTCCTTATTCCTGATTCATCATTCCTGATTCCTGATTCAACATTCATCATTCCTGATTCATCATTCCTGATTCCTGATTCCTGATTCATCATTCATCATTCCTGATTCATCATTCCTTATTCCTGATTCATCATTCCTGATTCCTGATTCAACATTCATCATTCCTGATTCATCATTCATCATTCCTGATTCATCATTCCTGAATCCTGATTCATCATTGCTGATTCCTGATTCATCATTCATCATTCCTGATTGATCATTCCTCATTCCTGATTCATCATTCCTGATTCCTGATTCATCATTCCTGATTTCCTGATTCATCATTCCTGATTCCTGATTCCTGATTCATCATGCCTGATTCATCATTCCTGATTCATCATTCATCATTCCTTATACTGATTCCTGATTCGTCATTCCTGATTCATCATTCATCATTCCTGATTCATCATTCATCATTCCTGATTCATCATTCATCATTCCTGATTCATCATTCCTTATTCCTGATTCATCATTCCGGATTCCTGATTCATCATTCATCATTCCTGATTCATCATTCATCATTCCTTATACTGATTCCTGATTCGTCATTCCTGATTCATCATTCCTGATTCCTAATTCATCATTCATCATTCCTGATTGATCATTCCTCATTCCTGATTCATCATTCCTTTATTCCTGATTCATCATTCCTGATTCCTGATTCATCATTCATCATTCCTGATTCGTCATTCATCATTCCTGATTCATCATTCCTGATTCATCATTCCTGATTCCTGATTCATGATACCTGATTCATCATTCCTGATTCATCATTCCTGATTCATCATTCCTGATTCATCATTCATCATTCCTGATTCATCATTCCTGATTCCTGATTCATCATTCCTGATTCCTGATTCATCATTCCTTATTCCTGATTCATCATTCATCATTCCTGATTCATCATTCCTGAATCCTGATTCATCATTGCTGATTCCTGATTCATCATTCATCATTCCTGATTGATCATTCCTCATTCCTGATTCATCATTCCTGATTCCTGATTCATCATTCCTGATTCCTGATTCATCATTCCTGATTCCTGATTCCTGATTCATCATGCCTGATTCATCATTCCTGATTCATCATTCATCATTCCTGATTCATCATTCCCTGATTCCTGATTCATCATTCATGATTCCTGATTCCTGATTCATCATTCCTGATTCCTGATTCCTGATTCATCATGCCTGATTCATCATTCCTGATTCATCATTCCTGATTCCGGATACATCATTCCTCTTTCCTGATTCATCATTCCTGATTCCTGATACATCATTCATCATTCCTGATTCATTATTCCTGATTCCTGATTCATCATTCCTGATTCCTGATATCCTGATTCCTGATTCATCATTCCTGATTCCTGATTCATCATTCATCATTCCTGATTCATCATTCATCATTCCTGATTCATCATTCCTGATTCATCATTCATCATTCCTGATTCATCATTCCTTATTCCTGAGTCATCATTCCTGATTCCTGATTCAACATTCATCATTCCTGATTCATCATTCCTGATTCCTGATTCATCATTCATCATTCCTGATTGATCATTCCTCATTCCTGATTCATCATTCCTGATTCCTGATTCATCATTCCTGATTCCTGATTCATCATTCCTGATTCCTGATTCCTGATTCATCATGCCTGATTCATCATTCCTGATTCATCATTCCTGATTCCGGATACATCATTCCTGATTCCTGATTCATCATTCCTGATTTCTGATTCATCATTCATCATTCCTGATTCATTATTCCTGATTCCTGATTCAACATTCCTGATTCCTGATTCCTGATTCCTGATTCATCATTCCTGATTCCTGATTCATCATTCATGATACCTGATTCCTGATTCATCATTCCTGATTCATCATTCCTGATTCATCATTCCTGATTCATCATTCATCATTCCTGATTCATCATTCCTTATTCCTGATTCATCATTCCTGATTCCTGATTCAACATTCATCATTCCTGATTCATCATTCCTGATTCCTGATTCATCATTCATCATTCCTGATTGATCATTCCTCATTCCTGATTCATCATTCCTGATTCCTGATTCATCATTCCTGATTCCTGATTCCTGATTCCTGATTCATCATGCCTGATTCTCATTCCTGATTCATCATTCCTGATTCCTGATTCATCATTCCTGATTCATCATTCCTGATTTCTGATTCATCATTCATCATTCCTGATTCATTATTCCTGATTCCTGATTCATCATTCCTGATTCCTGATTCCTGATTCCTGATTCATCATTCCTGATTCCTGATTCATCATTCATGATACCGGATTCCTGATTCATCATTCATGATTCATCATTCCTGATTCATCATTCATCATTCCTGATTCATCATTCCTTATTCCTGATTCATCATTCCTGATTCCTGATTCAACATTCATCATTCCTGATTCATCATTCCTGATTCCTGATTCATCATTCATCATTCCTGAATCATCATTCATCATTCCTGATTCGTCATTCATCATTCCTGATTCATCATTCCTGATTCCTGATTCCTGATTCCTGATTCATCATTCCTGATTCCTGATTCCTGATTCATCATTCCTGATTCATCATTCCTGATTCATCATTCATGATTCCTGGTTCATCATTCCAGATTCCTGATTCATCATTCCTGATTCATCATTCATCATTCCTGATTCATCATTCATCATTCCTGACTCATCATTCCTGATTCCTGATTCATGATTCATCATTCCTGATTCCCTGATTCATCATTCATGATTCCTGATTCATCATTCCTGATTCCTGATTCATCATTCCCTGATTCCTGATTCATCATTCCTGACTGATTCATGATTCACCATTCCTGATTCCTGATTCATCATTCCTCTTTCCTGATTCATCATTCCTGATTCCCTGATACATTCATTCATCATTCCTGATTCATCATTCCTGATTCCTGATTCATCATTCCTGATTCCTGATTCATCATTCCTGATTCATCATTCCTGATTCCTGATTCATCATTCCTGATTCCTAATTCATCATTCATCATTCCTGATTGATCATTCCTCATTCCTGATTCATCATTCCTCATTCCTGATTCATCATTCCTGATTCCTGATTCCTGATTCATCATGCCTGATTCATCATTCCTGATTCATCATTCCTGATTCCGGATACATCATTCCTGATTCCCTGATTCATCATTCCTGATTTCTGATTCATCATTCATCATTCCTGATTCATTATTCCTGATTCCTGATTCAACATTCCTGATTCCTGATTCCTGATTCCTGATTCATCATTCCTGATTCCTGATTCATCATTCATGATACCTGATTCCTGATTCATCATTCCTGATTCATCATTACTGATTCATCATTCATCATTCCTGATTCATCATTCCTTTTTCCTGATTCATCATTCATCATTCCTGATTCATCATTCATCATTCCTGATTCATCATTCCTGATTCATCATTCATCATTCCTCATTCATCATTCCTTATTCCTGATTCATCATTCCTGATTCCTGATTCAACATTCATCATTCCTGATTCATCATTCCTGATTCCTGATTCATCATTCATCATTCCTGATTGATCATTCCTCATTCCTGATTCATCATTCCTCATTCCTGATTCATCATTCCTGATTCCTGATTCATCATTCCTGATTCCTGATTCCTGATTCATCATGCCTGATTCATCATTCCTGATTCATCATTCCTGATTCCGGATACATCATTCCTGATTCCTGATTCATCATTCCTGATTTCTGATTCATCATTCATCATTCCTGATTCATTATTCCTGATTCCTGATTCAACATTCCTGATTCCTGATTCCTGATTCCTGATCATCATTCCTGATTCCTGATTCATCATTCATGATACCTGATTCCTGATTCATCATTCCTGATTCATCATTCCTGATTCATCATTCATCTTTCCTGATTCATCATTCCTTATTCCTGATTCATCAATTCCTGATTCCTGATTCAACGATTCAACATTCATCATTCCTGATTCATCATTCCTGATTCCTGATTCCTGATTCATCATTCATCATTCCTGATTCATCATTCCTTATTCCTGATTCATCATTCCTGATTCCTGATTCAACATTCATCATTCCTGATTCATCATTCATCATTCCTGATTCATCATTCCTGAATCCTGATTCATCATTGCTGATTCCTGATTCATCATTCATCATTCCTGATTGATCATTCCTCATTCCTGATTCATCATTCCTGATTCCTGATTCATCATTCATCATTCCTGATTGATCATTCCTCATTCCTGATTCATCATTCCTGATTCCTGATTCATCATTCCTGATTCCTGATTCATCATTCCTGATTCCTGATTCCTGATTCATCATGCCTGATTCATCATTCCTGATTCATCATTCCTGATTCCGGATACATCATTCCTGATTCCTGATTCATCATTCCTGATTTCTGATTCATCATTCATCATTCCTGATTCATTATTCCTGATTCCTGATTCAACATTCCTGATTCCTGATTCCTGATTCCTGATTCATCATTCCTGATTCCTGATTCATCATTCATGATACCTGATTCCTGATTCATCATTCCTGATTCATCATTCCTGATTCATCATTCATCATTCCTGATTCATCATTCCTTATTCCTGATTCATCATTCCTGATTCCTGATTCAACATTCATCATTCCTGATTCATCATTCCTGATTCCTGATTCCTGATTCATCATTCATCATTCCTGATTCATCATTCCTTATTCCTGATTCATCATTCCTGATTCCTGATTCAACATTCATCATTCCTGATTCATCATTCATCATTCCTGATTCATCATTCCTGAATCCTGATTCATCATTGCTGATTCCTGATTCATCATTCATCATTCCTGATTGATCATTCCTCATTCCTGATTCATCATTCCTGATTCCTGATTCATCATTCCTGATTCCTGATTCATCATTCCTGATTCCTGATTCCTGATTCATCATGCCTGATTCATCATTCCTGATTCATCATTCATCATTCCTTATACTGATTCCTGATTCGTCATTCCTGATTCATCATTCATCATTCCTGATTCATCATTCATCATTCCTGATTCATCATTCATCATTCCTGATTCATCATTCCTTATTCCTGATTCATCATTCCGGATTCCTGATTCATCATTCATCATTCCTGATTCATCATTCATCATTCCTGATTCATCATTCCTGATTCCTGATTCATCATTCCTGATTCCTGATTCCTGATTCCTGATTCATCATTCCTGATAACTGATTCCTGATTCATCATTCCTGATTCATCATTCCTGATTCATCATTCCTTATTCCTGATTCCTGATTCCTGATTCATCATTCATGATACCTGATTCCTGATTCATCATTCCTGATTCATCATTCCTGATTCCGGATACATCATTCCTGATTCCTGATTCATCATGCCTGATTCATCATTCCTGATTCATCATTCCTGATTCCGGATACATCATTCCTGATTCCTGATTCATCATTCCTGATTTCTGATTCATCATTCATCATTCCTGATTCATTATTCCTGATTCCTGATTCAACATTCCTGATTCCTGATTCCTGATTCCTGATTCATCATTCCTGATTCCTGATTCATCATTCATGATACCTGATTCCTGATTCATCATTCCTGATTCATCATTCCTGATTCATCATTCATCATTCCTGATTCATCATTCCTGATTCCTGATTCATCATTCCTGATTCCTGATTCAACATTCATCATTCCTGATTCATCATTCCTGATTCCTGATTCCTGATTCATCATTCATCATTCCTGATTCATCATTCCTTATTCCTGATTCATCATTCCTGATTCCTGATTCAACATTCATCATTCCTGATTCATCATTCATCATTCCTGATTCCTGATTCCTGATTCATCATTCCTGATTCCTGATTCATCATTCCTTATTCCTGATTCATCATTCCTGATTCCTGATTCAACATTCATCATTCCTGATTCATCATTCATCATTCCTGATTCATCATTCCTGAATCCTGATTCATCATTGCTGATTCCTGATTCATCATTCATCATTCCTGATTGATCATTCATCATGCCTGATTCATCATTCCTGATTCATCATTCATCATTCCTTATACTGATTCCTGATTCGTCATTCCTGATTCATCATTCATCATTCCTGATTCATCATTCATCATTCCTGATTCATCATTCATCATTCCTGATTCATCATTCCTTATTCCTGATTCATCATTCCGGATTCCTGATTCATCATTCATCATTCCTGATTCATCATTCATCATTCCTGATTCATCATTCCTGATTCCTGATTCATCATTCCTGATTCCTGATTCCTGATTCCTGATTCATCATTCCTGATAACTGATTCCTGATTCATCATTCCTGATTCATCATTCCTTATTCCTGATTCCTGATTCCTGATTCATCATTCATGATACCTGATTCCTGATTCATCATTCCTGATTCATCATTCCTGATTCATCATTCATCATTCCTGATTCATCATTCCTTATTCCTGATTCATCATTCCTGATTCCTGATTCAACATTCATCATTCCTGATTCATCATTCCTGATTCCTGATTCCTGATTCATCATTCCTGATTCCTGATTCATCATTCCTGAATCATCATTCCTGATTCATCATTCATCATTCCTGATTCCTGATTCATCATTTCTGATTCATCATTCATCATTCCTGATTCATCATTCATCATTCCTGACTCATCATTCCTGATTCCTGATTCCTGATTCATCATTCCTGATTCCTGATTCATCATTCCTCATTCCTGATTCATCATTCCTGATTCCTGATTCATCATTCCTGATTCCTGATTCATCATTCCTGATTCCTGATTCCTGATTCATCATGCCTGATTCATCATTCCTGATTCATCATTCATCATTCCTGATTCATCATTCCTTATTCCTGATTCCTGATTCCTGATTCATCATTCATGATACCTGATTCCTGATTCATCATTCCTGATTCATCATTCCTGATTCATCATTCATCATTCCTGATTCATCATTCCTTATTCCTGATTCATCATTCATGATTCCTGATTCAACATTCATCATTCCTGATTCATCATTCCTGATTCCTGATTCCTGATTCATCATTCCTGATTCCTGATTCATCATTCCTGAATCATCATTCCTGATTCATCATTCATCATTCCTGATTCATCATTCCTGATTCCTGATTCATCATTTCTGATTCATCATTCATCATTCCTGAATTCATCATTCATCATTCCTGACTCATCATTCCTGATTCCTGATTCCTGATTCATCATTCCTGATTCCTGATTCTTCATTCATGATTCCTGATTCATCATTCCTGATTCCTGATTCATCATTCCTGATTCCTGATTCATCATTCCTGATTCATGATTCACCATTCCTGATTCCTGATTCATCATTCCTCTTTCCTGATTCATCATTCCTGATTCCTGATACATCATTCATCATTCCTGATTCATCATTCCTGATTCCTGATTCATCATTCCTGATTCCTGATTCATGATACCTGATTCATCATTCCTGATTCATCATTCCTGATTCATCATTCATCATTCCTGATTCATCATTCCTGATTCCTGATTCATCATTCCTGATTCCTGATTCATCATTCCTTATTCCTGATTCATCATTCATCATTCCTGATTCATCATTCCTGAATCCTGATTCATCATTGCCGATTCCTGATTCATCATTCATCATTCCTGATTGATCATTCCTCATTCCTGATTCATCATTCCTGATTCCTGATTCATCATTCCTGATTCCTGATTCATCATTCCTGATTCCTGATTCCTGATTCATCATGCCTGATTCATCATTCCTGATTCATCATTCATCATTCCTTATACTGATTCCTGATTCGTCATTCCTGATTCATCATTCATCATTCCTGATTCATCATTCATCATTCCTGATTCATCATTCATCATTCCTGATTCATCATTCCTTATTCCTGATTCATCATTCCTGATTCATCATTCCTGATTCCTGATTCCTGATTCCTGATTCATCATTCCTGATAACTGATTCCTGATTCATCATTCCTGATTCATCATTCCTGATTCATCATTCATCATTCCTGATTCATCATTCCTTATTCCTGATTCCTGATTCCTGATTCATCATTCATGATACCTGATTCCTGATTCATCATTCCTGATTCATCATTCCTGATTCATCATTCATCATTCCTGATTCATCATTCCTTATTCCTGATTCATCATTCCTGATTCCTGATTCAACATTCATCATTCCTGATTCATCATTCCTGATTCCTGATTCCTGATTCATCATTCCTGATTCCTGATTCATCATTCCTGAATCATCATTCCTGATTCATCATTCATCATTCCCGATTCCTGATTCATCATTTCTGATTCATCATTCATCATTCCTGATTCATCATTCATCATTCCTGACTCATCATTCCTGATTCCTGATTCCTGATTCATCATTCCTGATTCCTGATTCATCATTCATGATTCCTGATTCATCATTCCTGATTCCTGATTCATCATTCCTGATTCCTGATTCATCATTCCTGATTCATGATTCACCATTCCTGATTCCTGATTCATCATTCCTCTTTCCTGATTCATCATTCCTGATTCCTGATACATCATTCATCATTCCTTAATCATCATTCCTGATTCCTGATTCATCATTCCTGATTCCTGATTCATGATACCTGATTCATCATTCCTGATTCATCATTCCTGATTCATCATTCCTGATTCATCATTCATCATTCCTGATTCATCATTCCTGATTCCTGATTCATCATTCCTGATTCCTGATTCATCATTCCTTATTCCTGATTCATCATTCATCATTCCTGATTCATCATTCCTGAATCCTGATTCATCATTGCTGATTCCTGATTCATCATTCATCATTCCTGATTGATCATTCCTCATTCCTGATTCATCATTCCTGATTCCTGATTCATCATTCCTGATTCCTGATTCATCATTCCTGATTCCTGATTCCTGATTCATCATGCCTGATTCATCATTCCTGATTCATCATTCCTGATTCCGGATACATCATTCCTCTTTCCTGATTCATCATTCCTGATTCCTGATACATCATTCATCATTCCTGATTCATTATTCCTGATTCCTGATTCATCATTCCTGATTCCTGATTCCTGATTCCTGATTCATCATTCCTGATTCCTGATTCATCATTCATCATTCCTGATTCATCATTCATCATTCCTGATTCATCATTCCTGATTCATCATTCATCATTCCTGATTCCTGATTCAACATTCATCATTCCTGATTCATCATTCCTGATTCCTGATTCATCATTCATCATTCCTGATTGATCATTCCTCATTCCTGATTCATCATTCCTGATTCCTGATTCATCATTCCTGATTCCTGATTCATCATTCCTGATTCCTGATTCCTGATTCATCATGCCTGATTCATCATTCCTGATTCATCATTCCTGATTCCGGATACATCATTCCTGATTCCTGATTCATCATTCCTGATTTCTGATTCATCATTCATCATTCCTGATTCATTATTCCTGATTCCTGATTCAACATTCCTGATTCCTGATTCCTGATTCCTGATTCATCATTCCTGATTCCTGATTCATCATTCATGATACCGGATTCCTGATTCATCATTCCTGATTCATCATTCCTGATTCAGCATTCATCATTCCTGATTCATCATTCCTTATTCCTGATTCATCATTCCTGATTCCTGATTCAACATTCATCATTCCTGATTCATCATTCCTGATTCCTGATTCATCATTCATCATTCCTGATTCATCATTCATCATTCCTGATTCGTCATTCATCATTCCTGATTCATCATTCCTGATTCCTGATTCCTGATTCCTGATTCATCATTCCTGATTCCTGATTCCTGATTCATCATTCCTGATTCATCATTCCTGATTCATCATTCATCATTCCTGATTCATCATTCCAGATTCCTGATTCATCATTCCTGATTCATCATTCATCATTCCTGATTCATCATTCATCATTCCTGACTCATCATTCCTGATTCCTGATTCATGATTCATCATTCCTGATTCCTGATTCATCATTCATGATTCCTGATTCATCATTCCTGATTCCTGATTCATCATTCCTGATTCCTGATTCATCATTCCTGATTCATGATTCACCATTCCTGATTCCTGATTCATCATTCCTCTTTCCTGATTCATCATTCCTGATTCCTGATACGTCATTCATCATTCCTGATTCATCATTCCTGATTCCTGATTCATCATTCCTGATTCCTGATTCATCATTCCTGATTCATCATTCCTGATTCCTGATTCATCATTCCTGATTCCTAATTCATCATTCATCATTCCTGATTGATCATTCCTCATTCCTGATTCATCATTCCTTATTCCTGATTCATCATTCCTGATTCCTGATTCATCATTCATCATTCCTGATTCGTCATTCATCATTCCTGATTCATCATTCCTGATTCATCATTCCTGATTCCTGATTCATGATACCTGATTCATCATTCCTGATTCATCATTCCTGATTCATCATTCCTGATTCATCATTCATCATTCCTGATTCATCATTCCTGATTCCTGATTCATCATTCCTGATTCATCATTCCTGATTCCTGATTCATCATTCCTGATTCCTAATTCATCATTCATCATTCCTGATTGATCATTCCTCATTCCTGATTCATCATTCCTTATTCCTGATTCATCATTCCTGATTCCTGATTCATCATTCATCATTCCTGATTCGTCATTCATCATTCCTGATTCATCATTCCTGATTCATCATTCCTGATTCCTGATTCATGATACCTGATTCATCATTCCTGATTCATCATTCCTGATTCATCATTCCTGATTCATCATTCCTCTTTCCTGATTCATCATTCCTGATTCCTGATACATCATTCATCATTCCTTAATCATCATTCCTGATTCCTGATTCATCATTCCTGATTCCTGATTCATGATACCTGATTCATCATTCCTGATTCATCATTCCTGATTCATCATTCCTGATTCATCATTCATCATTCCTGATTCATCATTCCTGATTCCTGATTCATCATTCCTGATTCCTGATTCATCATTCCTTATTCCTGATTCATCATTCATCATTCCTGATTCATCATTCCTGAATCCTGATTCATCATTGCTGATTCCTGATTCATCATTCATCATTCCTGATTGATCATTCCTCATTCCTGATTCATCATTCCTGATTCCTGATTCATCATTCCTGATTCCTGATTCATCATTCCTGATTCCTGATTCCTGATTCATCATGCCTGATTCATCATTCCTGATTCATCATTCCTGATTCCGGATACATCATTCCTCTTTCCTGATTCATCATTCCTGATTCCTGATACATCATTCATCATTCCTGATTCATTATTCCTGATTCCTGATTCATCATTCCTGATTCCTGATTCCTGATTCCTGATTCATCATTCCTGATTCCTGATTCATCATTCATCATTCCTGATTCATCATTCATCATTCCTGATTCATCATTCCTGATTCATCATTCATCATTCCTGATTCCTGATTCAACATTCATCATTCCTGATTCATCATTCCTGATTCCTGATTCATCATTCATCATTCCTGATTGATCATTCCTCATTCCTGATTCATCATTCCTGATTCCTGATTCATCATTCCTGATTCCTGATTCATCATTCCTGATTCCTGATTCCTGATTCATCATGCCTGATTCATCATTCCTGATTCATCATTCCTGATTCCGGATACATCATTCCTGATTCCTGATTCATCATTCCTGATTTCTGATTCATCATTCATCATTCCTGATTCATTATTCCTGATTCCTGATTCAACATTCCTGATTCCTGATTCCTGATTCCTGATTCATCATTCCTGATTCCTGATTCATCATTCATGATACCGGATTCCTGATTCATCATTCCTGATTCATCATTCCTGATTCAGCATTCATCATTCCTGATTCATCATTCCTTATTCCTGATTCATCATTCCTGATTCCTGATTCAACATTCATCATTCCTGATTCATCATTCCTGATTCCTGATTCATCATTCATCATTCCTGATTCATCATTCATCATTCCTGATTCGTCATTCATCATTCCTGATTCATCATTCCTGATTCCTGATTCCTGATTCCTGATTCATCATTCCTGATTCCTGATTCCTGATTCATCATTCCTGATTCATCATTCCTGATTCATCATTCATCATTCCTGATTCATCATTCCAGATTCCTGATTCATCATTCCTGATTCATCATTCATCATTCCTGATTCATCATTCATCATTCCTGACTCATCATTCCTGATTCCTGATTCATGATTCATCATTCCTGATTCCTGATTCATCATTCATGATTCCTGATTCATCATTCCTGATTCCTGATTCATCATTCCTGATTCCTGATTCATCATTCCTGATTCATGATTCACCATTCCTGATTCCTGATTCATCATTCCTCTTTCCTGATTCATCATTCCTGATTCCTGATACGTCATTCATCATTCCTGATTCATCATTCCTGATTCCTGATTCATCATTCCTGATTCCTGATTCATCATTCCTGATTCATCATTCCTGATTCCTGATTCATCATTCCTGATTCCTAATTCATCATTCATCATTCCTGATTGATCATTCCTCATTCCTGATTCATCATTCCTTATTCCTGATTCATCATTCCTGATTCCTGATTCATCATTCATCATTCCTGATTCGTCATTCATCATTCCTGATTCATCATTCCTGATTCATCATTCCTGATTCCTGATTCATGATACCTGATTCATCATTCCTGATTCATCATTCCTGATTCATCATTCCTGATTCATCATTCATCATTCCTGATTCATCATTCCTGATTCCTGATTCATCATTCCTGATTCCTGATTCATCATTCCTTATTCCTGATTCATCATTCATCATTCCTGATTCATCATTCCTGAATCCTGATTCATCATTGCTGATTCCTGATTCATCATTCATCATTCCTGATTGATCATTCCTCATTCCTGATTCATCATTCCTGATTCCTGATTCATCATTCCTGATTCCTGATTCATCATTCCTGATTCCTGATTCCTGATTCATCATGCCTGATTCATCATTCCTGATTCATCATTCATCATTCCTGATTCATCATTCCTGATTCCTGATTCATCATTCATGATTCCTGATTCCTGATTCATCATTCCTGATTCCTGATTCCTGATTCATCATGCCTGATTCATCATTCCTGATTCATCATTCCTGATTCCGGATACATCATTCCTCTTTCCTGATTCATCATTCCTGATTCCTGATACATCATTCATCATTCCTGATTCATTATTCCTGATTCCTGATTCATCATTCCTGATTCCTGATTCCTGATTCCTGATTCATCATTCCTGATTCCTGATTCATCATTCATCATTCCTGATTCATCATTCATCATTCCTGATTCATCATTCCTGATTCATCATTCATCATTCCTCATTCATCATTCCTTATTCCTGATTCATCATTCCTGATTCCTGATTCAACATTCATCATTCCTGATTCATCATTCCTGATTCCTGATTCATCATTCATCATTCCTGATTGATCATTCCTCATTCCTGATTCATCATTCCTGATTCCTGATTCATCATTCCTGATTCCTGATTCATCATTCCTGATTCCTGATTCCTGATTCATCATGCCTGATTCATCATTCCTGATTCATCATTCCTGATTCCGGATACATCATTCCTGATTCCTGATTCATCATTCCTGATTTCTGATTCATCATTCATCATTCCTGATTCATTATTCCTGATTCCTGATTCAACATTCCTGATTCCTGATTCCTGATTCCTGATTCATCATTCCTGATTCCTGATTCATCATTCATGATACCTGATTCCTGATTCATCATTCCTGATTCATCATTCCTGATTCATCATTCATCATTCCTGATTCATCATTCCTTATTCCTGATTCATCATTCCTGATTCCTGATTCAACATTCATCATTCCTGATTCATCATTCCTGATTCCTGATTCATCATTCATCATTCCTGATTGATCATTCCTCATTCCTGATTCATCATTCCTGATTCCTGATTCATCATTCCTGATTCCTGATTCATCATTCCTGATTCCTGATTCCTGATTCATCATGCCTGATTCATCATTCCTGATTCATCATTCCTGATTCCTGATTCATCATTCCTGATTCCTGATTCATCATTCCTGATTTCTGATTCATCATTCATCATTCCTGATTCATTATTCCTGATTCCTGATTCATCATTCCTGATTCCTGATTCCTGATTCCTGATTCATCATTCCTGATTCCTGATTCATCATTCATGATACCGGATTCCTGATTCATCATTCCTGATTCATCATTCCTGATTCATCATTCATCATTCCTGATTCATCATTCCTTATTCCTGATTCATCATTCCTGATTCCTGATTCAACATTCATCATTCCTGATTCATCATTCCTGATTCCTGATTCATCATTCATCATTCCTGAATCATCATTCATCATTCCTGATTCGTCATTCATCATTCCTGATTCATCATTCCTGATTCCTGATTCCTGATTCATCATTCCTGATTC
This sequence comes from Actinernus sp. WN-2022, assembly GCA_030867875.1. Classification (NCBI taxonomy): domain Eukaryota; kingdom Metazoa; phylum Cnidaria; class Anthozoa; order Actiniaria; family Actinernidae; genus Actinernus; species Actinernus sp. WN-2022. The sequence continues at coordinate 27,456 of JAOWCC010000285.1, forward strand.
CTGATTCCTGATTCATCATTCCTGATTCATCATTCCTGATTCATCATTCATGATTCCTGGTTCATCATTCCAGATTCCTGATTCATCATTCCTGATTCATCATTCATCATTCCTGATTCATCATTCATCATTCCTGACTCATCATTCCTGATTCCTGATTCATGATTCATCATTCCTGATTCCTGATTCATCATTCATGATTCCTGATTCATCATTCCTGATTCCTGATTCATCATTCCTGATTCCTGATTCATCATTCCTGATTCATGATTCACCATTCCTGATTCCTGATTCATCATTCCTCTTTCCTGATTCATCATTCCTGATTCCTGATACATCATTCATCATTCCTGATTCATCATTCCTGATTCCTGATTCATCATTCCTGATTCCTGATTCATCATTCCTGATTCATCATTCCTGATTCCTGATTCATCATTCCTGATTCCTAATTCATCATTCCTGATTGATCATTCCTCATTCCTGATTCATCATTCCTCATTCCTGATTCATCATTCCTGATTCCTGATTCCTGATTCATCATGCCTGATTCATCATTCCTGATTCATCATTCCTGATTCCGGATACATCATTCCTGATTCCTGATTCATCATTCCTGATTTCTGATTCATCATTCATCATTCCTGATTCATTATTCCTGATTCCTGATTCAACATTCCTGATTCCTGATTCCTGATTCCTGATTCATCATTCCTGATTCATCATTCATCATTCCTGATTCATCATTCATCATTCCTGATTCATCATTCCTGATTCCTGATTCATCATTCCCGATTCCTGATTCATCATTCATCATTCCTTATACTGATTCCTGATTCGTCATTCCTGATTCATCATTCATCATTCCTGATTCATCATTCCTTATTCCTGATTCATCATTCCGGATTCCTGATTCATCATTCATCATTCCTGATTCATCATTCATCATTCCTGATTCATCATTCCTGATTCCTGATTCATCATTCCTGATTCCTGATTCCTGATTCCTGATTCCTGATTCATCATTCCTGATAACTGATTCCTGATTCATCATTCCTGATTCATCATTCCTGATTCATCATTCATCATTCCTGATTCATCATTCCTTATTCCTGATTCCTGATTCCTGATTCATCATTCATGATACCTGATTCCTGATTCATCATTCCTGATTCATCATTCCTGATTCATCATTCATCATTCCTGATTCATCATTCCTTATTCCTGATTCATCATTCCTGATTCCTGATTCAACATTCATCATTCCTGATTCATCATTCCTGATTCCTGATTCCTGATTCATCATTCCTGATTCCTGATTCATCATTCCTGAATCATCATTCCTGATTCATCATTCATCATTCCTGATTCATCATTCCCGATTCCTGATTCATCATTCATCATTCCTTATACTGATTCCTGATTCGTCATTCCTGATTCATCATTCATCATTCCTGATTCATCATTCATCATTCCTGATTCATCATTCATCATTCCTGATTCATCATTCCTTATTCCTGATTCATCATTCCGGATTCCTGATTCATCATTCATCATTCCTGATTCATCATTCATCATTCCTGATTCATCATTCCTGATTCCTGATTCATCATTCCTGATTCCTGATTCCTGATTCCTGATTCATCATTCCTGATAACTGATTCCTGATTCATCATTCCTGATTCATCATTCCTGATTCATCATTCATCATTCCTGATTCATCATTCCTTATTCCTGATTCCTGATTCCTGATTCATCATTCATGATACCTGATTCCTGATTCATCATTCCTGATTCATCATTCCTGATTCATCATTCATCATTCCTGATTCATCATTCCTTATTCCTGACTCATCATTCCTGATTCCTGATTCAACATTCATCATTCCTGATTCATCATTCCTGATTCCTGATTCATCATTCCTGATTCCTGATTCATCAATCCTCATTCCTGATTCATCATTCCTGATTCCTAAATGATCATTCCTCATTCCTGATTGATCATCGCTCATTCCTGATTCAACATTCCTGATTCCTGAATCATCATTCCTGATGAATGATGAATCAGGAATGATAAATGATGAATCAGGAATGATGAATCAGGAATGATGAATACTGATTAATCACTCCTGATTTCTGATTCCTGATTCATCATTCCTGATTCCTGATTCATCATTCCTGATTCATCATTCCTGATTCCTGATTCATCATTCCTGATTCCTGATTCATCATTCCTGATTCCTGATTCATCATTCCTCATTCCTGATTCATCATTCCTCATTCCTGAATGATCATTCCTCATTTCTGAATCATCATTCCTGATTCCTGATTCATCATTCCTGATTCCTGATTAATCACTCCTGATTCCTGATTCCTGATTCATCATTCCTGATTCATCATTCCTGATTCATCATTCATCATTCTTGATTCATCATTCCTGATTCCTGATTCCTGATTCATCATTCCTGATTCATCATTCCTGATTCATCATTCATCATTCCTGATTCATCATTCATCATTCCTGATTCATCATTCCTGATTCCTGATTCATCATTCCCGATTCCTGATTCATCATTCATCATTCCTTATACTGATTCCTGATTCGTCATTCCTGATTCATCATTCATCATTCCTGATTCATCATTCCTTATTCCTGATTCATCATTCCGGATTCCTGATTCATCATTCCTGATTCCTGATTCATCATTCCTGATTCCTGATTCCTGATTCCTGATTCCTGATTCCTGATTCATCATTCCTGATAACTGATTCCTGATTCATCATTCCTGATTCATCATTCCTGATTCATCATTCATCATTCCTGATTCATCATTCCTTATTCCTGATTCCTGATTCCTGATTCATCATTCATGATACCTGATTCCTGATTCATCATTCCTGATTCATCATTCCTGATTCATCATTCATCATTCCTGATTCATCATTCCTTATTCCTGATTCATCATTCCTGATTCCTGATTCAACATTCATCATTCCTGATTCATCATTCCTGATTCCTGATTCCTGATTCATCATTCCTGATTCCTGATTCATCATTCCTGAATCATCATTCCTGATTCATCATTCATCATTCCTGATTCATCATTCCCGATTCCTGATTCATCATTCATCATTCCTTATACTGATTCCTGATTCGTCATTCCTGATTCATCATTCATCATTCCTGATTCATCATTCATCATTCCTGATTCATCATTCATCATTCCTGATTCATCATTCCTTATTCCTGATTCATCATTCCGGATTCCTGATTCATCATTCATCATTCCTGATTCATCATTCATCATTCCTGATTCATCATTCCTGATTCCTGATTCATCATTCCTGATTCCTGATTCCTGATTCCTGATTCATCATTCCTGATAACTGATTCCTGATTCATCATTCCTGATTCATCATTCCTGATTCATCATTCATCATTCCTGATTCATCATTCCTTATTCCTGATTCCTGATTCCTGATTCATCATTCATGATACCTGATTCCTGATTCATCATTCCTGATTCATCATTCCTGATTCATCATTCATCATTCCTGATTCATCATTCCTTATTCCTGATTCATCATTCCTGATTCCTGATTCAACATTCATCATTCCTGATTCATCATTCCTGATTCCTGATTCCTGATTCATCATTCCTGATTCCTGATTCATCATTCCTGAATCATCATTCCTGATTCATCATTCATCATTCCTGATTCATCATTCCTGATTCCTGATTCATCATTTCTGATTCATCATTCATCATTCCTGATTCATCATTCATCATTCCTGACTCATCATTCCTGATTCCTGATTCCTGATTCATCATTCCTGATTCCTGATTCATCATTCATGATTCCTGATTCATCATTCATGATTCCTGATTCATCATTCCTGATTCCTGATTCATCATTCCTGATTCCTGATTCATCATTCCTGATTCCTGATTCATCATTCCTGATTCCTGATTCATCATTCCTGATTCATGATTCACCAGTCCTGATTCCTGATTCATCATTCCTGATTCATGATTCACCATTCCTGATTCCTGATTCATCATTCCTCTTTCCTGATTCATCATTCCTGATTCCTGATACATCATTCATCATTCCTGATTCATCATTCCTGATTGATCATTCCTCATTCCTGATTCATCATTCCTGATTCCTGATTCATCATTCCTGATTCCTGATTCATCATTCCTGATTCCTGATTCCTGATTCATCATGCCTGATTCATCATTCCTGATTCATCATTCATCATTCCTTATACTGATTCCTGATTCGTCATTCCTGATTCATCATTCATCATTCCTGATTCATCATTCATCATTCCTGATTCATCATTCATCATTCCTGATTCATCATTCCTTATTCCTGATTCATCATTCCGGATTCCTGATTCATCATTCATCATTCCTGATTCATCATTCCGGATTCCTGATTCATCATTCATCATTCCTGATTCATCATTCATCATTCCTGATTCATCATTCCTGATTCCTGATTCATCATTCCTGATTCCTGATTCCTGATTCCTGATTCATCATTCCTGATAACTGATTCCTGATTCATCATTCCTGATTCATCATTCCTGATTCATCATTCATCATTCCTGATTCATCATTCCTTATTCCTGATTCCTGATTCCTGATTCATCATTCATCATTCCTGATTCATCATTCCTTATTCCTGATTCATCATTCCTGATTCCTGATTCAACATTCATCATTCCTGATTCATCATTCCTGATTCCTGTTTCCTGATTCATCATTCCTGATTCCTGATTCATCATTCCTGAATCACCATTCCTGATTCATCATTCACCATTCCTGATTCATCATTCCTGATTCCTGATTCATCATTTCTGATTCATCATTCATCATTCCTGATTCATCATTCATCATTCCTGACTCATCATTCCTGATTCCTGATTCCTGATTCATCATTCCTGATTCCTGATTCATCATTCATGATTCCTGATTCATCATTCCTGATTCCTGATTCATCATTCCTGATTCCTGATTCATCATTCCTGATTCATGATTCACCAATCCTGATTCCTGATTCATCATTCCTCTTTCCTGATTCATCATTCCTGATTCCTGATACATCATTCATCATTCCTGATTCATCATTCCTGATTCATCATTCCTGATTCCTGATTCATCATTCCTGATTCCTGATTCATCATTCCTGATTTCTGATTCATCATTCATCATTCCTGATTCATTATTCCTGATTCCTGATTCATCATTCCTGATTCCTGATTCCTGATTCCTGATTCATCATTCCTGATTCCTGATTCATCATTCATGATACCTGATTCCTGATTCATCATTCCTGATTCATCATTCCTGATTCATCATTCATCATTCCTGATTCATCATTCCTTATTCCTGATTCATCATTCCTGATTCCTGATTCAACATTCATCATTCCTGATTCATCATTCCTGATTCCTGATTCATCATTCATCATTCCTGAATCATCATTCATCATTCCTGATTCGTCATTCATCATTCCTGATTCATCATTCCTGATTCCTGATTCCTGATTCCTGATTCATCATTCCTGATTCCTGATTCCTGATTCATCATTCCTGATTCATCATTCCTGATTCATCATTCATCATTCCTGATTCATCATTCCAGATTCCTGATTCATCATTCCTGATTCATCATTCATCATTCCTGATTCATCATTCATCATTCCTGATTCATCATTCCTGATTCATCATTCCTGATTCATTATTCCTGATTCATCATTCCTGATTCATCATTCCTGATTCCTGACTCATCATTCATCATTCGTGATTCATCATTCTTTATTCCTGATTCATCATTCCTGATACCTGATTCATCATTCATCATTCCTGATTCATCATTCCTGATTCCTGATTCATCATTCCTGATTCCTGATTCCTAATTCATTATTCCTGATTCATCATTCCTGATTCATCATTCATCATACCTGATTCATCATTCCTTATTCCTGATTCATCATTCCTGATTCCTGATTCATCATTCATCATTCCTGATTCGTCATTCATCATTCCTGATTCATCATTCCTGATTCATCATTCCTGATTCCTGATTCATCATTCCTGATTCCTGATTCCTGATTCCTGATTCCTGATTCCTGATTCCTGATTCCTGATTCCTGATTCCTGATTCCTGATTCATCATTCATCATTCCTGATTCATCAATCCTGATTCCTGATTCCTGATTCATCATTCCTGATTCATCATTCCTGATTCCTGATTCATCATTCCTGATACATCATTCATCATTCCTGATTCATCATTCCTGATTCATCATTCCTGATTCATCATTCCTGACTCCTGATTCATCATTCCTGATTCCTGATTCATCATTCATCATTCCTGATTCATCAATCCTCATTCCTGATTCATCATTCCTGATTCCTAAATGATCATTCCTCATTCCTGATTGATCATCGCTCATTCCTGATTCAACATTCCTGATTCCTGAATCATCATTCCTGATGAATGATGAATCAGGAATGATAAATGATGAATCAGGAATGATGAATCAGGAATGATGAATACTGATTAATCACTCCTGATTTCTGATTCCTGATTCATCATTCCTGATTCCTGATTCATCATTCCTGATTCATCATTCCTGATTCCTGATTCATCATTCCTGATTCCTGATTCATCATTCCTGATTCCTGATTCATCATTCCTCATTCCTGATTCATCATTCCTCATTCCTGAATGATCATTCCTCATTTCTGAATCATCATTCCTGATTCCTGATTCATCATTCCTGATTCCTGATTAATCACTCCTGATTCCTGATTCCTGATTCATCATTCCTGATTCATCATTCCTGATTCATCATTCATCATTCCTGATTCATCATTCCTGATTCCTGATTCCTGATTCATCATTCCTGATTCATCATTCCTGATTCATCATTCATCATTCCTGATTCATCATTCATCATTCCTGATTCATCATTCCTGATTCCTGATTCATCATTCCCGATTCCTGATTCATCATTCATCATTCCTTATACTGATTCCTGATTCGTCATTCCTGATTCATCATTCATCATTCCTGATTCATCATTCCTTATTCCTGATTCATCATTCCGGATTCCTGATTCATCATTCATCATTCCTGATTCATCATTCATCATTCCTGATTCATCATTCCTGATTCCTGATTCATCATTCCTGATTCCTGATTCCTGATTCCTGATTCCTGATTCATCATTCCTGATAACTGATTCCTGATTCATCATTCCTGATTCATCATTCCTGATTCATCATTCATCATTCCTGATTCATCATTCCTTATTCCTGATTCCTGATTCCTGATTCATCATTCATGATACCTGATTCCTGATTCATCATTCCTGATTCATCATTCCTGATTCATCATTCATCATTCCTGATTCATCATTCCTTATTCCTGATTCATCATTCCTGATTCCTGATTCAACATTCATCATTCCTGATTCATCATTCCTGATTCCTGATTCCTGATTCATCATTCCTGATTCCTGATTCATCATTCCTGAATCATCATTCCTGATTCATCATTCATCATTCCTGATTCATCATTCCCGATTCCTGATTCATCATTCATCATTCCTTATACTGATTCCTGATTCGTCATTCCTGATTCATCATTCATCATTCCTGATTCATCATTCATCATTCCTGATTCATCATTCATCATTCCTGATTCATCATTCCTTATTCCTGATTCATCATTCCGGATTCCTGATTCATCATTCATCATTCCTGATTCATCATTCATCATTCCTGATTCATCATTCCTGATTCCTGATTCATCATTCCTGATTCCTGATTCCTGATTCCTGATTCATCATTCCTGATAACTGATTCCTGATTCATCATTCCTGATTCATCATTCCTGATTCATCATTCATCATTCCTGATTCATCATTCCTTATTCCTGATTCCTGATTCCTGATTCATCATTCATGATACCTGATTCCTGATTCATCATTCCTGATTCATCATTCCTGATTCATCATTCATCATTCCTGATTCATCATTCCTTATTCCTGATTCATCATTCCTGATTCCTGATTCAACATTCATCATTCCTGATTCATCATTCCTGATTCCTGATTCATCATTCCTGATTCCTGATTCATCAATCCTCATTCCTGATTCATCATTCCTGATTCCTAAATGATCATTCCTCATTCCTGATTGATCATCGCTCATTCCTGATTCAACATTCCTGATTCCTGAATCATCATTCCTGATGAATGATGAATCAGGAATGATAAATGATGAATCAGGAATGATGAATCAGGAATGATGAATACTGATTAATCACTCCTGATTTCTGATTCCTGATTCATCATTCCTGATTCCTGATTCATCATTCCTGATTCATCATTCCTGATTCCTGATTCATCATTCCTGATTCCTGATTCATCATTCCTGATTCCTGATTCATCATTCCTCATTCCTGATTCATCATTCCTCATTCCTGAATGATCATTCCTCATTTCTGAATCATCATTCCTGATTCCTGATTCATCATTCCTGATTCCTGATTAATCACTCCTGATTCCTGATTCCTGATTCATCATTCCTGATTCATCATTCCTGATTCATCATTCATCATTCCTGATTCATCATTCCTGATTCCTGATTCCTGATTCATCATTCCTGATTCATCATTCCTGATTCATCATTCATCATTCCTGATTCATCATTCATCATTCCTGATTCATCATTCCTGATTCCTGATTCATCATTCCCGATTCCTGATTCATCATTCATCATTCCTTATACTGATTCCTGATTCGTCATTCCTGATTCATCATTCATCATTCCTGATTCATCATTCCTTATTCCTGATTCATCATTCCGGATTCCTGATTCATCATTCCTGATTCCTGATTCATCATTCCTGATTCCTGATTCCTGATTCCTGATTCCTGATTCATCATTCCTGATAACTGATTCCTGATTCATCATTCCTGATTCATCATTCCTGATTCATCATTCATCATTCCTGATTCATCATTCCTTATTCCTGATTCCTGATTCCTGATTCATCATTCATGATACCTGATTCCTGATTCATCATTCCTGATTCATCATTCCTGATTCATCATTCATCATTCCTGATTCATCATTCCTTATTCCTGATTCATCATTCCTGATTCCTGATTCAACATTCATCATTCCTGATTCATCATTCCTGATTCCTGATTCCTGATTCATCATTCCTGATTCCTGATTCATCATTCCTGAATCATCATTCCTGATTCATCATTCATCATTCCTGATTCATCATTCCCGATTCCTGATTCATCATTCATCATTCCTTATACTGATTCCTGATTCGTCATTCCTGATTCATCATTCATCATTCCTGATTCATCATTCATCATTCCTGATTCATCATTCATCATTCCTGATTCATCATTCCTTATTCCTGATTCATCATTCCGGATTCCTGATTCATCATTCATCATTCCTGATTCATCATTCATCATTCCTGATTCATCATTCCTGATTCCTGATTCATCATTCCTGATTCCTGATTCCTGATTCCTGATTCATCATTCCTGATAACTGATTCCTGATTCATCATTCCTGATTCATCATTCCTGATTCATCATTCATCATTCCTGATTCATCATTCCTTATTCCTGATTCCTGATTCCTGATTCATCATTCATGATACCTGATCCCTGATTCATCATTCCTGATTCATCATTCCTGATTCATCATTCATCATTCCTGATTCATCATTCCTTATTCCTGATTCATCATTCCTGATTCCTGATTCAACATTCATCATTCCTGATTCATCATTCCTGATTCCTGATTCCTGATTCATCATTCCTGATTCCTGATTCATCATTCCTGAATCATCATTCCTGATTCATCATTCATCATTCCTGATTCATCATTCCTGATTCCTGATTCATCATTTCTGATTCATCATTCATCATTCCTGATTCATCATTCATCATTCCTGACTCATCATTCCTGATTCCTGATTCCTGATTCATCATTCCTGATTCCTGATTCATCATTCATGATTCCTGATTCATCATTCATGATTCCTGATTCATCATTCCTGATTCCTGATTCATCATTCCTGATTCCTGATTCATCATTCCTGATTCCTGATTCATCATTCCTGATTCCTGATTCATCATTCCTGATTCATGATTCACCAGTCCTGATTCCTGATTCATCATTCCTGATTCATGATTCACCATTCCTGATTCCTGATTCATCATTCCTCTTTCCTGATTCATCATTCCTGATTCCTGATACATCATTCATCATTCCTGATTCATCATTCCTGATTGATCATTCCTCATTCCTGATTCATCATTCCTGATTCCTGATTCATCATTCCTGATTCCTGATTCATCATTCCTGATTCCTGATTCCTGATTCATCATGCCTGATTCATCATTCCTGATTCATCATTCATCATTCCTTATACTGATTCCTGATTCGTCATTCCTGATTCATCATTCATCATTCCTGATTCATCATTCATCATTCCTGATTCATCATTCATCATTCCTGATTCATCATTCATCATTCCTGATTCATCATTCATCATTCCTGATTCATCATTCATCATTCCTGATTCATCATTCCTTATTCCTGATTCATCATTCCGGATTCCTGATTCATCATTCATCATTCCTGATTCATCATTCCGGATTCCTGATTCATCATTCATCATTCCTGATTCATCATTCATCATTCCTGATTCATCATTCCTGATTCCTGATTCATCATTCCTGATTCCTGATTCCTGATTCCTGATTCATCATTCCTGATAACTGATTCCTGATTCATCATTCCTGATTCATCATTCCTGATTTATCATTCATCATTCCTGATTCATCATTCCTGATTCATCATTCCTTATTCCTGATTCCTGATTCCTGATTCATCATTCATCATTCCTGATTCATCATTCCTTATTCCTGATTCATCATTCCTGATTCCTGATTCAACATTCATCATTCCTGATTCATCATTCCTGATTCCTGATTCCTGATTCATCATTCCTGATTCCTGATTCATCATTCCTGAATCACCATTCCTGATTCATCATTCACCATTCCTGATTCATCATTCCTGATTCCTGATTCATCATTTCTGATTCATCATTCATCATTCCTGATTCATCATTCATCATTCCTGACTCATCATTCCTGATTCCTGATTCCTGATTCATCATTCCTGATTCCTGATTCATCATTCATGATTCCTGATTCATCATTCCTGATTCCTGATTCATCATTCCTGATTCCTGATTCATCATTCCTGATTCATGATTCACCAATCCTGATTCCTGATTCATCATTCCTCTTTCCTGATTCATCATTCCTGATTCCTGATACATCATTCATCATTCCTGATTCATCATTCCTGATTCCTGATTCATCATTCCTGATTCCTGATTCATGATACCTGATTCATCATTCCTGATTCATCATTCCTGATTCATCATTCCTGATTCATCATTCATCATTCCTGATTCATCATTCCTGATTCCTGATTCATCATTCCTGATTCCTGATTCATCATTCCTTATTCCTGATTCATCATTCATCATTCCTGATTCATCATTCCTGAATCCTGATTCATCATTGCTGATTCCTGATTCATCATTCATCATTCCTGATTGATCATTCCTCATTCCTGATTCATCATTCCTGATTCCTGATTCATCATTCCTGATTCCTGATTCCTGATTCATCATTCCTGATTCCTGATTCATCATTCCTGAATCATCATTCCTGATTCATCATTCATCATTCCTGATTCATCATTCCCGATTCCTGATTCATCATTCATCATTCCTTATACTGATTCCTGATTCGTCATTCCTGATTCATCATTCATCATTCCTGATTCATCATTCCCGATTCCTGATTCATCATTCATCATTCCTTATACTGATTCCTGATTCGTCATTCCTGATTCATCATTCATCATTCCTGATTCATCATTCATCATTCCTGATTCATCATTCATCATTCCTGATTCATCATTCCTTATTCCTGATTCATCATTCCGGATTCCTGATTCATCATTCATCATTCCTGATTCATCATTCATCATTCCTGATTCATCATTCCTGATTCCTGATTCATCATTCCTGATTCCTGATTCCTGATTCCTGATTCATCATTCCTGATAACTGATTCCTGATTCATCATTCCTGATTCATCATTCCTGATTCATCATTCATCATTCCTGATTCATCATTCCTTATTCCTGATTCCTGATTCCTGATTCATCATTCATGATACCTGATTCCTGATTCATCATTCCTGATTCATCATTCCTGATTCATCATTCATCATTCCTGATTCATCATTCCTTATTCCTGATTCATCATTCCTGATTCCTGATTCAACATTCATCATTCCTGATTCATCATTCCTGATTCCTGATTCATCATTCCTGATTCCTGATTCATCAATCCTCATTCCTGATTCATCATTCCTGATTCCTAAATGATCATTCCTCATTCCTGATTGATCATCGCTCATTCCTGATTCAACATTCCTGATTCCTGAATCATCATTCCTGATGAATGATGAATCAGGAATGATAAATGATGAATCAGGAATGATGAATCAGGAATGATGAATACTGATTAATCACTCCTGATTTCTGATTCCTGATTCATCATTCCTGATTCCTGATTCATCATTCCTGATTCATCATTCCTGATTCCTGATTCATCATTCCTGATTCCTGATTCATCATTCCTGATTCCTGATTCATCATTCCTCATTCCTGATTCATCATTCCTCATTCCTGAATGATCATTCCTCATTTCTGAATCATCATTCCTGATTCCTGATTCATCATTCCTGATTCCTGATTAATCACTCCTGATTCCTGATTCCTGATTCATCATTCCTGATTCATCATTCCTGATTCATCATTCATCATTCCTGATTCATCATTCCTGATTCCTGATTCCTGATTCATCATTCCTGATTCATCATTCCTGATTCATCATTCATCATTCCTGATTCATCATTCATCATTCCTGATTCATCATTCCTGATTCCTGATTCATCATTCCCGATTCCTGATTCATCATTCATCATTCCTTATACTGATTCCTGATTCGTCATTCCTGATTCATCATTCATCATTCCTGATTCATCATTCCTTATTCCTGATTCATCATTCCGGATTCCTGATTCATCATTCCTGATTCCTGATTCATCATTCCTGATTCCTGATTCCTGATTCCTGATTCCTGATTCATCATTCCTGATAACTGATTCCTGATTCATCATTCCTGATTCATCATTCCTGATTCATCATTCATCATTCCTGATTCATCATTCCTTATTCCTGATTCCTGATTCCTGATTCATCATTCATGATACCTGATTCCTGATTCATCATTCCTGATTCATCATTCCTGATTCATCATTCATCATTCCTGATTCATCATTCCTTATTCCTGATTCATCATTCCTGATTCCTGATTCAACATTCATCATTCCTGATTCATCATTCCTGATTCCTGATTCCTGATTCATCATTCCTGATTCCTGATTCATCATTCCTGAATCATCATTCCTGATTCATCATTCATCATTCCTGATTCATCATTCCCGATTCCTGATTCATCATTCATCATTCCTTATACTGATTCCTGATTCGTCATTCCTGATTCATCATTCATCATTCCTGATTCATCATTCATCATTCCTGATTCATCATTCATCATTCCTGATTCATCATTCATCATTCCTGATTCATCATTCATCATTCCTGATTCATCATTCCTTATTCCTGATTCATCATTGCGGATTCCTGATTCATCATTCATCATTCCTGATTCATCATTCATCATTCCTGATTCATCATTCCTGATTCCTGATTCATCATTCCTGATTCCTGATTCCTGATTCCTGATTCATCATTCCTGATAACTGATTCCTGATTCATCATTCCTGATTCATCATTCCTGATTCATCATTCATCATTCCTGATTCATCATTCCTTATTCCTGATTCCTGATTCCTGATTCATCATTCATGATACCTGATTCCTGATTCATCATTCCTGATTCATCATTCCTGATTCATCATTCATCATTCCTGATTCATCATTCCTTATTCCTGATTCATCATTCCTGATTCCTGATTCAACATTCATCATTCCTGATTCATCATTCCTGATTCCTGATTCCTGATTCATCATTCCTGATTCCTGATTCATCATTCCTGAATCATCATTCCTGATTCATCATTCATCATTCCTGATTCATCATTCCTGATTCCTGATTCATCATTTCTGATTCATCATTCATCATTCCTGATTCATCATTCATCATTCCTGACTCATCATTCCTGATTCCTGATTCCTGATTCATCATTCCTGATTCCTGATTCATCATTCATGATTCCTGATTCATCATTCATGATTCCTGATTCATCATTCCTGATTCCTGATTCATCATTCCTGATTCCTGATTCATCATTCCTGATTCCTGATTCATCATTCCTGATTCCTGATTCATCATTCCTGATTCATGATTCACCAGTCCTGATTCCTGATTCATCATTCCTGATTCATGATTCACCATTCCTGATTCCTGATTCATCATTCCTCTTTCCTGATTCATCATTCCTGATTCCTGATACATCATTCATCATTCCTGATTCATCATTCCTGATTGATCATTCCTCATTCCTGATTCATCATTCCTGATTCCTGATTCATCATTCCTGATTCCTGATTCATCATTCCTGATTCCTGATTCCTGATTCATCATGCCTGATTCATCATTCCTGATTCATCATTCATCATTCCTTATACTGATTCCTGATTCGTCATTCCTGATTCATCATTCATCATTCCTGATTCATCATTCATCATTCCTGATTCATCATTCATCATTCCTGATTCATCATTCCTTATTCCTGATTCATCATTCCGGATTCCTGATTCATCATTCATCATTCCTGATTGATCATTCCGGATTCCTGATTCATCATTCCTGATTCCTGATTCATCATTCCTGATTCCTGATTCCTGATTCATCATTCCTGATTCCTGATTCATCATTCCTGAATCATCATTCCTGATTCATCATTCATCATTCCTGATTCATCATTCCCGATTCCTGATTCATCATTCATCATTCCTTATACTGATTCCTGATTCGTCATTCCTGATTCATCATTCATCATTCCTGATTCATCATTCCCGATTCCTGATTCATCATTCATCATTCCTTATACTGATTCCTGATTCGTCATTCCTGATTCATCATTCATCATTCCTGATTCATCATTCATCATTCCTGATTCATCATTCATCATTCCTGATTCATCATTCCTTATTCCTGATTCATCATTCCGGATTCCTGATTCATCATTCATCATTCCTGATTCATCATTCATCATTCCTGATTCATCATTCCTGATTCCTGATTCATCATTCCTGATTCCTGATTCCTGATTCCTGATTCATCATTCCTGATAACTGATTCCTGATTCATCATTCCTGATTCATCATTCCTGATTCATCATTCATCATTCCTGATTCATCATTCCTTATTCCTGATTCCTGATTCCTGATTCATCATTCATGATACCTGATTCCTGATTCATCATTCCTGATTCATCATTCCTGATTCATCATTCATCATTCCTGATTCATCATTCCTTATTCCTGATTCATCATTCCTGATTCCTGATTCAACATTCATCATTCCTGATTCATCATTCCTGATTCCTGATTCATCATTCCTGATTCCTGATTCATCAATCCTCATTCCTGATTCATCATTCCTGATTCCTAAATGATCATTCCTCATTCCTGATTGATCATCGCTCATTCCTGATTCAACATTCCTGATTCCTGAATCATCATTCCTGATGAATGATGAATCAGGAATGATAAATGATGAATCAGGAATGATGAATCAGGAATGATGAATACTGATTAATCACTCCTGATTTCTGATTCCTGATTCATCATTCCTGATTCCTGATTCATCATTCCTGATTCATCATTCCTGATTCCTGATTCATCATTCCTGATTCCTGATTCATCATTCCTGATTCCTGATTCATCATTCCTCATTCCTGATTCATCATTCCTCATTCCTGAATGATCATTCCTCATTTCTGAATCATCATTCCTGATTCCTGATTCATCATTCCTGATTCCTGATTAATCACTCCTGATTCCTGATTCCTGATTCATCATTCCTGATTCATCATTCCTGATTCATCATTCATCATTCCTGATTCATCATTCCTGATTCCTGATTCCTGATTCATCATTCCTGATTCATCATTCCTGATTCATCATTCATCATTCCTGATTCATCATTCATCATTCCTGATTCATCATTCCTGATTCCTGATTCATCATTCCCGATTCCTGATTCATCATTCATCATTCCTTATACTGATTCCTGATTCGTCATTCCTGATTCATCATTCATCATTCCTGATTCATCATTCCTTATTCCTGATTCATCATTCCGGATTCCTGATTCATCATTCCTGATTCCTGATTCATCATTCCTGATTCCTGATTCCTGATTCCTGATTCCTGATTCATCATTCCTGATAACTGATTCCTGATTCATCATTCCTGATTCATCATTCCTGATTCATCATTCATCATTCCTGATTCATCATTCCTTATTCCTGATTCCTGATTCCTGATTCATCATTCATGATACCTGATTCCTGATTCATCATTCCTGATTCATCATTCCTGATTCATCATTCATCATTCCTGATTCATCATTCCTTATTCCTGATTCATCATTCCTGATTCCTGATTCAACATTCATCATTCCTGATTCATCATTCCTGATTCCTGATTCCTGATTCATCATTCCTGATTCCTGATTCATCATTCCTGAATCATCATTCCTGATTCATCATTCATCATTCCTGATTCATCATTCCCGATTCCTGATTCATCATTCATCATTCCTTATACTGATTCCTGATTCGTCATTCCTGATTCATCATTCATCATTCCTGATTCATCATTCATCATTCCTGATTCATCATTCATCATTCCTGATTCATCATTCATCATTCCTGATTCATCATTCATCATTCCTGATTCATCATTCCTTATTCCTGATTCATCATTCCGGATTCCTGATTCATCATTCATCATTCCTGATTCATCATTCATCATTCCTGATTCATCATTCCTGATTCCTGATTCATCATTCCTGATTCCTGATTCCTGATTCCTGATTCATCATTCCTGATAACTGATTCCTGATTCATCATTCCTGATTCATCATTCCTGATTCATCATTCATCATTCCTGATTCATCATTCCTTATTCCTGATTCCTGATTCCTGATTCATCATTCATGATACCTGATTCCTGATTCATCATTCCTGATTCATCATTCCTGATTCATCATTCATCATTCCTGATTCATCATTCCTTATTCCTGATTCATCATTCCTGATTCCTGATTCAACATTCATCATTCCTGATTCATCATTCCTGATTCCTGATTCCTGATTCATCATTCCTGATTCCTGATTCATCATTCCTGAATCATCATTCCTGATTCATCATTCATCATTCCTGATTCATCATTCCTGATTCCTGATTCATCATTTCTGATTCATCATTCATCATTCCTGATTCATCATTCATCATTCCTGACTCATCATTCCTGATTCCTGATTCCTGATTCATCATTCCTGATTCCTGATTCATCATTCATGATTCCTGATTCATCATTCATGATTCCTGATTCATCATTCCTGATTCCTGATTCATCATTCCTGATTCCTGATTCATCATTCCTGATTCCTGATTCATCATTCCTGATTCCTGATTCATCATTCCTGATTCATGATTCACCAGTCCTGATTCCTGATTCATCATTCCTGATTCATGATTCACCATTCCTGATTCCTGATTCATCATTCCTCTTTCCTGATTCATCATTCCTGATTCCTGATACATCATTCATCATTCCTGATTCATCATTCCTGATTGATCATTCCTCATTCCTGATTCATCATTCCTGATTCCTGATTCATCATTCCTGATTCCTGATTCATCATTCCTGATTCCTGATTCCTGATTCATCATGCCTGATTCATCATTCCTGATTCATCATTCATCATTCCTTATACTGATTCCTGATTCGTCATTCCTGATTCATCATTCATCATTCCTGATTCATCATTCATCATTCCTGATTCATCATTCATCATTCCTGATTCATCATTCCTTATTCCTGATTCATCATTCCGGATTCCTGATTCATTATTCATCATTCCTGATTCATCATTCCGGATTCCTGATTCATCATTCATCATTCCTGATTCATCATTCATCATTCCTGATTCATCATTCCTGATTCCTGATTCATCATTCCTGATTCCTGATTCCTGATTCCTGATTCATCATTCCTGATAACTGATTCCTGATTCATCATTCCTGATTCATCATTCCTGATTCATCATTCATCATTCCTGATTCATCATTCCTGATTCATCATTCCTTATTCCTGATTCCTGATTCCTGATTCATCATTCATCATTCCTGATTCATCATTCCTTATTCCTGATTCGTCATTCCTGATTCCTGATTCAACATTCATCATTCCTGATTCATCATTCCTGATTCCTGATTCCTGATTCATCATTCCTGATTCCTGATTCATCATTCCTGAATCACCATTCCTGATTCATCATTCACCATTCCTGATTCATCATTCCTGATTCCTGATTCATCATTTCTGATTCATCATTCATCATTCCTGATTCATCATTCATCATTCCTGACTCATCATTCCTGATTCCTGATTCCTGATTCATCATTCCTGATTCCTGATTCATCATTCATGATTCCTGATTCATCATTCCTGATTCCTGATTCATCATTCCTGATTCCTGATTCATCATTCCTGATTCATGATTCACCAATCCTGATTCCTGATTCATCATTCCTCTTTCCTGATTCATCATTCCTGATTCCTGATACATCATTCATCATTCCTGATTCATCATTCCTGATTCCTGATTCATCATTCCTGATTCCTGATTCATGATACCTGATTCATCATTCCTGATTCATCATTCCTGATTCATCATTCCTGATTCATCATTCATCATTCCTGATTCATCATTCCTGATTCCTGATTCATCATTCCTGATTCCTGATTCATCATTCCTTATTCCTGATTCATCATTCATCATTCCTGATTCATCATTCCTGAATCCTGATTCATCATTGCTGATTCCTGATTCATCATTCATCATTCCTGATTGATCATTCCTCATTCCTGATTCATCATTCCTGATTCCTGATTCATCATTCCTGATTCCTGATTCATCATTCCTGATTCCTGATTCCTGATTCATCATGCCTGATTCATCATTCCTGATTCATCATTCATCATTCCTGATTCATCATTCCTGATTCCTGATTCATCATTCATGATTCCTGATTCCTGATTCATCATTCCTGATTCCTGATTCCTGATTCATCATGCCTGATTCATCATTCCTGATTCATCATTCCTGATTCCGGATACATCATTCCTCTTTCCTGATTCATCATTCCTGATTCCTGATACATCATTCAACCTTCCTGATTCATTATTCCTGATTCCTGATTCATCATTCCTGATTCCTGATTCCTGATTCCTGATTCATCATTCCTGATTCCTGATTCATCATTCATCATTCCTGATTCATCATTCATCATTCCTGATTCATCATTCCTGATTCATCATTCATCATTCCTGATTCATCATTCCTTATTCCTGATTCATCATTCCTGATTCCTGATTCAACATTCATCATTCCTGATTCATCATTCCTGATTCCTGATTCATCATTCATCATTCCTGATTGATCATTCCTGATTCCTGATTCATCATTCCTGATTCCTGATTCATCATTCCTGATTCCTGATTCATCATTCCTGATTCCTGATTCCTGATTCATCATGCCTGATTCATCATTCCTGATTCATCATTCCTGATTCATCATTCATCATTCCTGATTCATCATTCCTGATTCATCATTCCTGATTCATCATTCCTGATTCATCATTCATCATTCCTGATTCATCATTCCTGATTCCTGATTCATCATTCCTGATTCCTGATTCATCATTCCTTATTCCTGATTCATCATTCATCATTCCTGATTCATCATTCCTGAATCCTGATTCATCATTGCTGATTCCTGATTCATCATTCATCATTCCTGATTGATCATTCCTCATTCCTGATTCATCATTCCTGATTCCTGATTCATCATTCCTGATTCCTGATTCCTGATTCATCATTCCTGATTCCTGATTCATCATTCATGATTCCTGATTCATCATTCCTGATTCCTGATTCCTGATTCCTGATTCCTGATTCCTGATTCCTGATTCCTGATTCATCATTCCTGAATCATCATTCCTGATTCATCATTCATCATTCCTGATTCCTGATTCATCATTTCTGATTCATCATTCATCATTCCTGATTCATGATTCACCATTCCTGATTCCTGATTCATCATTCCTCTTTCCTGATTCATCATTCCTGATTCCTGATACATCATTCATCATTCCTGATTCATCATTCCTGATTGATCATTCCTCATTCCTGATTGATCATTCCTGATTCCTGATTCATCATTCCTGATTCCTGATTCATCATTCCTGATTCCTGATTCCTGATTCATCATGCCTGATTCATCATTCCTGATTCATCATTCATCATTCCTTATACTGATTCCTGATTCGTCATTCCTGATTCATCATTCATCATTCCTGATTCATCATTCATCATTCCTGATTCATCATTCATCATTCCTGATTCATCATTCCTTATTCCTGATTCATCATTCCGGATTCCTGATTCATCATTCATCATTCCTGATTCATCATTCCGGATTCCTGATTCATCATTCATCATTCCTGATTCATCATTCATCATTCCTGATTCATCATTCCTGATTCCTGATTCATCATTCCTGATTCCTGATTCCTGATTCCTGATTCATCATTCCTGATAACTGATTCCTGATTCATCATTCCTGATTCATCATTCCTGATTCATCATTCATCATTCCTGATTCATCATTCCTTATTCCTGATTCCTGATTCCTGATTCATCATTCATCATTCCTGATTCATCATTCCTTATTCCTGATTCATCATTCCTGATTCCTGATTCAACATTCATCATTCCTGATTCATCATTCCTGATTCATCATTCCTGATTCCTGATTCCTGATTCATCATTCCTGATTCCTGATTCATCATTCCTGAATCACCATTCCTGATTCATCATTCACCATTCCTGATTCATCATTCCTGATTCCTGATTCATCATTTCTGATTCATCATTCATCATTCCTGATTCATCATTCATCATTCCTGACTCATCATTCCTGATTCCTGATTCCTGATTCATCATTCCTGATTCCTGATTCATCATTCATGATTCCTGATTCATCATTCCTGATTCCTGATTCATCATTCCTGATTCCTGATTCATCATTCCTGATTCATGATTCACCAATCCTGATTCCTGATTCATCATTCCTCTTTCCTGATTCATCATTCCTGATTCCTGATACATCATTCATCATTCCTGATTCATCATTCCTGATTCCTGATTCATCATTCCTGATTCCTGATTCATGATACCTGATTCATCATTCCTGATTCATCATTCCTGATTCATCATTCCTGATTCATCATTCATCATTCCTGATTCATCATTCCTGATTCCTGATTCATCATTCCTGATTCCTGATTCATCATTCCTTATTCCTGATTCATCATTCATCATTCCTGATTCATCATTCCTGAATCCTGATTCATCATTGCTGATTCCTGATTCATCATTCATCATTCCTGATTGATCATTCCTCATTCCTGATTCATCATTCCTGATTCCTGATTCATCATTCCTGATTCCTGATTCATCATTCCTGATTCCTGATTCCTGATTCATCATGCCTGATTCATCATTCCTGATTCATCATTCATCATTCCTGATTCATCATTCCTGATTCCTGATTCATCATTCATGATTCCTGATTCCTGATTCATCATTCCTGATTCCTGATTCCTGATTCATCATGCCTGATTCATCATTCCTGATTCATCATTCCTGATTCCGGATACATCATTCCTCTTTCCTGATTCATCATTCCTGATTCCTGATACATCATTCAACCTTCCTGATTCATTATTCCTGATTCCTGATTCATCATTCCTGATTCCTGATTCCTGATTCCTGATTCATCATTCCTGATTCCTGATTCATCATTCATCATTCCTGATTCATCATTCATCATTCCTGATTCATCATTCCTGATTCATCATTCATCATTCCTGATTCATCATTCCTTATTCCTGATTCATCATTCCTGATTCCTGATTCAACATTCATCATTCCTGATTCATCATTCCTGATTCCTGATTCATCATTCATCATTCCTGATTGATCATTCCTCATTCCTGATTCATCATTCCTGATTCCTGATTCATCATTCCTGATTCCTGATTCATCATTCCTGATTCCTGATTCCTGATTCATCATGCCTGATTCATCATTCCTGATTCATCATTCCTGATTCATCATTCATCATTCCTGATTCATCATTCCTGATTCATCATTCCTGATTCATCATTCCTGATTCATCATTCATCATTCCTGATTCATCATTCCTGATTCCTGATTCATCATTCCTGATTCCTGATTCATCATTCCTTATTCCTGATTCATCATTCATCATTCCTGATTCATCATTCCTGAATCCTGATTCATCATTGCTGATTCCTGATTCATCATTCATCATTCCTGATTGATCATTCCTCATTCCTGATTCATCATTCCTGATTCCTGATTCATCATTCCTGATTCCTGATTCATCATTCCTGATTCCTGATTCCTGATTCATCATGCCTGATTCATCATTCCTGATTCATCATTCATCATTCCTGATTCATCATTCCTGATTCCTGATTCATCATTCATGATTCCTGATTCCTGATTCATCATTCCTGATTCCTGATTCCTGATTCATCATGCCTGATTCATCATTCCTGATTCATCATTCCTGATTCCGGATACATCATTCCTCTTTCCTGATTCATCATTCCTGATTCCTGATACATCATTCAACCTTCCTGATTCATTATTCCTGATTCCTGATTCATCATTCCTGATTCCTGATTCCTGATTCCTGATTCATCATTCCTGATTCCTGATTCATCATTCATCATTCCTGATTCATCATTCATCATTCCTGATTCATCATTCCTGATTCATCATTCATCATTCCTGATTCATCATTCCTTATTCCTGATTCATCATTCCTGATTCCTGATTCAACATTCATCATTCCTGATTCATCATTCCTGATTCCTGATTCATCATTCATCATTCCTGATTGATCATTCCTCATTCCTGATTCATCATTCCTGATTCCTGATTCATCATTCCTGATTCCTGATTCATCATTCCTGATTCCTGATTCCTGATTCATCATGCCTGATTCATCATTCCTGATTCATCATTCCTGAATCCGGATACATCATTCCTGATTCCTGATTCATCATTCCTGATTTCTGATTCATCATTCATCATTCCTGATTCATTATTCCTGATTCCTGATTCATAATTGCTGATTCCTGATTCCTGATTCCTGATTCATCATTCCTGATTCCTGATTCATCATTCATGATACCTGATTCCTGATTCATCATTCCTGATTCATCATTCCTGATTCATCATTCATCATTCCTGATTCATCATTCCTTATTCCTGATTCATCATTCCTGATTCCTGATTCAACATTCATCATTCCTGATTCATCATTCCTGATTCCTGATTCATCATTCATCATTCCTGATTGATCATTCCTCATTCCTGATTCATCATTCCTGATTCCTGATTCATCATTCCTGATTCCTGATTCATCATTCCTGATTCCTGATTCCTGATTCATCATGCCTGATTCATCATTCCTGATTCATCATTCCTGATTCCTGATTCATCATTCCTGATTCCTGATTCATCATTCCTGATTTCTGATTCATCATTCATCATTCCTGATTCATTATTCCTGATTCCTGATTCATCATTCCTGATTCCTGATTCCTGATTCCTGATTCATCATTCCTGATTCCTGATTCATCATTCATGATACCTGATTCCTGATTCATCATTCCTGATTCATCATTCCTGATTCATCATTCATCATTCCTGATTCATCATTCCTTATTCCTGATTCATCATTCCTGATTCCTGATTCAACATTCATCATTCCTGATTCATCATTCCTGATTCCTGATTCATCATTCATCATTCCTGAATCATCATTCATCATTCCTGATTCGTCATTCATCATTCCTGATTCATCATTCCTGATTCCTGATTCCTGATTCCTGATTCATCATTCCTGGTTCCTGATTCCTGATTCATCATTCCTGATTCATCATTCCTGATTCATCATTCATCATTCCTGATTCATCATTCCAGATTCCTGATTCATCATTCCTGATTCATCATTCATCATTCCTGATTCATCATTCATCATTCCTGACTCATCATTCCTGATTCCTGATTCATGATTCATCATTCCTGATTCCTGATTCATCATTCATGATTCCTGATTCATCATTCCTGATTCCTGATTCATCATTCCTGATTCATCATTCATCATTCCTGATTCATCATTCCAGATTCCTGATTCATCATTCCTGATTCATCATTCATCATTCCTGATTGATCATTCCTCATTCCTGATTCATCATTCCTGATTCCTGATTCATCATTCCTGATTCCTGATTCATCATTCCTGATTCCTGATTCCTGATTCATCATGCCTGATTCATCATTCCTGATTCATCATTCCTGATTCCTGATTCATCATTCCTGATTCCTGATTCATCATTCCTGATTTCTGATTCATCATTCATCATTCCTGATTCATTATTCCTGATTCCTGATTCATCATTCCTGATTCCTGATTCCTGATTCCTGATTCATCATTCCTGATTCCTGATTCATCATTCATGATACCTGATTCCTGATTCATCATTCCTGATTCATCATTCCTGATTCATCATTCATCATTCCTGATTCATCATTCCTTATTCCTGATTCATCATTCCTGATTCCTGATTCAACATTCATCTTTCCTGATTCATCATTCCTGATTCCTGATTCATCATTCATCATTCCTGAATCATCATTCATCATTCCTGATTCGTCATTCATCATTCCTGATTCATCATTCCTGATTCCTGATTCCTGATTCCTGATTCATCATTCCTGATTCCTGATTCCTGATTCATCATTCCTGATTCATCATTCCTGATTCATCATTCATCATTCCTGATTCATCATTCCAGATTCCTGATTCATCATTCCTGATTCATCATTCATCATTCCTGATTCATCATTCATCATTCCTGACTCATCATTCCTGATTCCTGATTCATGATTCATCATTCCTGATTCCTGATTCATCATTCATGATTCCTGATTCATCATTCCTGATTCCTGATTCATCATTCCTGATTCATCATTCATCATTCCTGATTCATCATTCCAGATTCCTGATTCATCATTCCTGATTCATCATTCATCATTCCTGATTCATCATTCATCATTCCTGACTCATCATTCCTGATTCCTGATTCATGATTCATCATTCCTGATTCCTGATTCATCATTCATGATTCCTGATTCATCATTCCTGATTCCTGATTCATCATTCCTGATTCCTGATTCATCATTCCTGATTCCTTATTCACCATTCCTGATTCATCATTCCTGATTCCTGATTCATCATTCCTGATTCCTAATTCATCATTCATCATTCCTGATTGATCATTCCTCATTCCTGATTCATCATTCCTCATTCCTGATTCATCATTCCTGATTCCTGATTGATCACTCCTCATTCCTGATTCATCATTCCTCATTCCTGATTCATCATTCCTGATTCATCATTCATCATTCCTGATTCATCATTCCTCATTCCTGATTCATCATTCCTGATTCATCATTCATCATTCCTGATTCCTGATTCATCATTCCTGATTCATCATTCCTGATTCATCATTCATCATTCCTGATTCATCATTCCTGATTCCTGATTCATCGTTCCTGATTCCTGATTCATCATTCCTGATTCCTGATTCATCATTCATCATTCCTGATTCATCATTCCTGAATCCTGATTCATCATTGCTGATTCCTGATTCATCATTCATCATTCCTGATTGATCATTCCTGATTCATCATTCCTGATTCCTGATTCATCATTCCTGATTCCTGATTCATCATTCCTGATTCCTGATTCACCATTCCTGATTCCTGATTCATCATTCCTCTTTCCTGATTCCGGATACATCATTCATCATTCCTGATTCATCATTCCTGATTCCTGATTCATCATTCATCATTCCTGAATCATCATTCCTCATTCCTGATTCATCATTCCTGATTCCTGATTCATCATTTATCATTCCTGATTCATCATTCCTCATTCCTGATTCATCATTCCTGATTCCTGATTGATCATTCCTCATTCCTGAATCATCATTCCTAATTCCTGATTCATCATTCCTGATTCCTGATTCATCACTTCTGATTCCTGATTCTTGATTCATCATTCCTGATTCATCATTCCTGATTCATCATTCATCATTCCTGATTCATCATTCCTGATTCCTGATTCATCATTCCTGATTCCTGATTCATCATTCATCATTCCTGATACTGATTCCTGATTCGTCATTCCTGATTCATCATTCGTCATTCCTGATTCATCATTCATCATTCCTGATTCATCATTCCTTATTCCTGATTCCTCATTCCTGATTCATCATTCCTGATTCATCATTCCTTATTCCTGATTCATCATTCCGGATTCCTGATTCATCATTCATCATTCCTGATTCTTCATTCCAGATTCCTGATTCATCATTCCTGATTCATCATTCATCATTCCTGATTCATCATTCATCAATCCTGACTCATCATTCCTGATTCCTGATTCATGATTCATCATTCCTGATTCCTGATTCATCATTCCTGATTCATGATTCACCATTCCTGATTCCTGATTCATCATTCCTCTTTCCTGATTCATCATTCCTGATTCCTGATACATCATTCATCATTCCTGATTCATCATTCCTGATTCCTGATTCATCATTCCTGATTCCTGATTCATCATTCCTGATTCATCATTCCTGATTCCTGATTCATCATTCCTGATTCCTAATTCATCATTCTTCATTCCTGATTGATCATTCCTCATTCCTGATTCATCATTCCTCATTCCTGATTCATCATTCCTGATTCCTGATTGATCACTCCTCATTCCTGATTCATCATTCCTCATTCCTGATTCATCATTCCTGATTCATCATTCATCATTCCTGATTCATCATTCCTGATTCCTGATTCATCATTCCTGATTCCTGATTCATCATTCCTGATTCATCATTCCTGATTCATCATTCATCATTCCTGATTCATCATTCCTGATTCCTGATTCATCATTCCTGATTCCTGATTCATCATTCCTGATTCCTGATTCATCATTCATCATTCCTGATTCATCATTCCTGAATCCTGATTCATCATTGCTGATTCCTGATTCATCATTCATCATTCCTGATTGATCATTCCTCATTCCTGATTCATCATTCCTGATTCCTGATTCATCATTCCTGATTCCTAATTCATCATTCCTGATTCCTGATTCACCATTCCTGATTCCTGATTCATCATTCCTCTTTCCTGATTCATCATTCCTGATTCCGGATACATCATTCATCATTCCTGATTCATCATTCCTGATTCCTGATTCATCATTCCTGATTCATCATTCCTCATTCCTGATTCATCATTCCTGATTCCTGATTCATCATTTATCATTCCTGATTGATCATTCCTCATTCCTGATTCATCATTCCTGATTCCTGATTAATCACTCCTGATTCCTGATTCCTGATTCATCATTCCTGATTCATCAATCCTGATTCATCATTCATCATTCCTGATTCATCATTCCTGATTCCTGATTCATCATTCCTGATTCCTGATTCATCATTCATCATTCCTGATTCCTGATTCGTCATTCCTGATTCGTCATTCATCATTCCTGATTCATCATTCATAATTCCTGATTCTTTATTCTTTATTCCTGATTCATCATTCCGGATTCCTGATTCATCATTCATCATTCCTGATTCATCATTCCTGATTCCTGATTCTTTATTCTTTATTCCTGATTCATCATTCCGGATTCCTGATTCATCATTCATCATTCCTGATTCATCATTCCTGATCCCTGATTCATCATTCCTGATTCCTGATTCATCATTCCTGATTCCTGATTCATCATTCCTGATTCATCATTCCTGATTCATCATTCATCATTCCTGATTCATCATTCCTGAATCCTGATTCATCATTGCTGATTTCTGATTCATCATTCATCATTCCTGATTGATCATTCCTGATTCCTGATTCATCATTCCTGATTCCTGATTCATCATTCCTGATTCCTGATTCATCATTCCTGATTCCTGATTCACCATTCCTGATTCCTGATTCATCATTCCTCTTTCCTGATTCATCATTCCTGATTCCGGATACATCATTCATCATTCCTGATTCATCATTCCTGATTCCTGATTCATCATTCCTGATTCATCATTCCTCATTCCTGATTCATCATTCCTGATTCCTGATTCATCATTTATCATTCCTGATTCCTCATTCCTCATTCCTGATTCATCATTCCTGATTCCTGATTGATCATTCCTCATTCCTGAATCATCATTCCTGATTCCTGATTCATCATTCCTGATTCCTGATTAATCACTTCTGATTCCTGATTCCTGATTCATCATTCCTGATTCATCATTCCTGATTTATCATTCATCATTCCTGATTCATCATTCCTCATTCCTGATTCATCATTCCTGATTCCTGATTCATCATTCCTCATTCCTGATTCATCATTCATCATTCCTGATACTGATTCCTGATTCGTCATTCCTGATTCATCATTCATCATTCCTGATTCATCATTCATCATTCCTGATTCATCATTCCTTATTCCTGATTCATCATTCCGGATTCCTGATTCATCATTCATCATTCCTGATTCATCATTCCTGATTCCTGATTCATCATTGCTGATTCCAGATTCATCATTCATCATTCCTGATTCCTGATTTATCATTCCTGATTCATCATTCATCATTCATCATTCCTGATTCATCATTCATCATTCCAGATTCCTGATTCATCATTCCTGATTCCTGATTCATCATTCCTGATTCCTGATTCCTGATTCATCATTCCTGATTCATCATTCCTGATTTATCATTCGTCATTCCTGATTCATCATTCCTTATTCCTGATTCATCATTCCTGATTCCTGATTCATCATTCATCATTCCTGATTCGTCATTCATCATTCCTGATTCATCATTCCTGATTCATCATTCCTGATTTCTGATACATCATTCATCATTCCTGATTCATCATTCATCATTCCTGATTCATCATTCCTGATTCCTGATTCATCATTCCTGATTCATCATTCCTGATTCCTGATTCATCATTCCTGATTCCTGATTCATCATTCATCATTCCTGATTCATCATTCCTCATTCCTGATTCATCATTCCTCATTCCTGATTCATCATTCCTCATTCCTGAATGATCATTCCTCATTCCTGAATCATCATTCCTGATTCCTGATTCATCATTCCTGATTCCTGATTAATCACTCCTGATTCCTGATTCCTGATTCATCATTCCTGATTCATCATTCCTCATTCATCATTCATCATTCCTGATTCATCATTCCTGATTCCTGATTCATCATTCCTGATTCCTGATTCATCATTCATCATTCCTGATTCCTGATTCGTCATTCCTGATTCGTCATTCATCATTCCTGATTCATCATTCATCATTCCTGATTCTTTATTCTTTAATCCTGATTCATCATTCCGGATTCCTGACTCATCATTCATCATTCCTGATTCATCATTCTTTATTCCTGATTCATCATTCCTGATACCTGATTCATCATTCATCATTCCTGATTCATCATTCCTGATTCCTGATTCATCATTCCTGATTCCTGATTCCTAATTCATTATTCCTGATTCATCATTCCTGATTCATCATTCATCATACCTGATTCATCATTCCTTATTCCTGATTCATCATTCCTGATTCCTGATTCATCATTCATCATTCCTGATTCGTCATTCATCATTCCTGATTCATCATTCCTGATTCATCATTCCTGATTCCTGATTCATCATTCCTGATTCCTGATTCCTGATTCCTGATTCCTGATTCCTGATTCCTGATTCCTGATTCCTGATTCATCATTCATCATTCCTGATTCATCAATCCTGATTCCTGATTCCTGATTCATCATTCCTGATTCATCATTCCTGATTCCTGATTCATCATTCCTGATACATCATTCATCATTCCTGATTCATCATTCCTGATTCATCATTCCTGATTCATCATTCCTGACTCCTGATTCATCATTCCTGATTCCTGATTCATCATTCATCATTCCTGATTCATCATTCCTCATTCCTGATTCATCATTCCTGATTCCTAAATGATCATTCCTCATTCCTGATTGATCATCGCTCATTCCTGATTCAACATTCCTGATTCCTGAATCATCATTCCTGATGAATGATGAATCAGGAATGATAAATGATGAATCAGGAATGATGAATCAGGAATGATGAATACTGATTAATCACTCCTGATTCCTGATTCCTGATTCATCATTCCTGATTCATCATTCCTGATTCCTGATTCATCATTCCTGATTCCTGATTCATCATTCCTCATTCCTGATTCATCATTCCTCATTCCTGATTCATCATTCCTCATTCCTGAATGATCATTCCTCATTTCTGAATCATCATTCCTGATTCCTGATTCATCATTCCTGATTCCTGATTAATCACTCCTGATTCCTGATTCCTGATTCATCATTCCTGATTCATCATTCCTGATTCATCATTCCTGATTCATCATTCCTGATTCATCATTCCTTATTCCTGATTCATCATTCCTGATTCCTGATTCATCATTCATCATTCCTGATTGATCATTCCTCATTCCTGATTCATCATTCCTGATTCCTGATTCATCATTCCTGATTCCTGATTCCTGATTCATCATTCCTGATTCCTGATTCATCATTCATGATTCCTGATTCATCATTCCTGATTCCTGATTCCTGATTCCTGATTCCTGATTCCTGATTCCTGATTCCTGATTCATCATTCCTGAATCATCATTCCTGATTCATCATTCATCATTCCTGATTCCTGATTCATCATTTCTGATTCATCATTCATCATTCCTGATTCATGATTCACCATTCCTGATTCCTGATTCATCATTCCTCTTTCCTGATTCATCATTCCTGATTCCTGATACATCATTCATCATTCCTGATTCATCATTCTGATTGATCATTCCTCATTCCTGATTGATCATTCCTGATTCCTGATTCATCATTCCTGATTCCTGATTCATCATTCCTGATTCCTGATCCTGATTCATCATGCCTGATTCATCATTCCTGATTCATCATTCATCATTCCTTATACTGATTCCTGATTCGTCATTCCTGATTCATCATTCATCATTCCTGATTCATCATTCATCATTCCTGATTCATCATTCATCATTCCTGATTCATCATTCCTTATTCCTGATTCATCATTCCGGATTCCTGATTCATCATTCATCATTCCTGATTCATCATTCCGGATTCCTGATTCATCATTCATCATTCCTGATTCATCATTCATCATTCCTGATTCATCATTCCTGATTCCTGATTCATCATTCCTGATTCCTGATTCCTGATTCCTGATTCATCATTCCTGATAACTGATTCCTGATTCATCATTCCTGATTCATCATTCCTGATTCATCATTCATCATTCCTGATTCATCATTCCTTATTCCTGATTCCTGATTCCTGATTCATCATTCATCATTCCTGATTCATCATTCCTTATTCCTGATTCATCATCCTGATTCCTGATTCAACATTCATCATTCCTGATTCATCATTCCTGATTCATCATTCCTGATTCCTGATTCCTGATTCATCATTCCTGATTCCTGATTCATCATTCCTGAATCACCATTCCTGATTCATCATTCACCATTCCTGATTCATCATTCCTGATTCCTGATTCATCATTTCTGATTCATCATTCATCATTCCTGATTCATCATTCATCATTCCTGACTCATCATTCCTGATTCCTGATTCTGATTCATCATTCCTGATTCCTGATTCATCATTCATGATTCCTGATTCATCATTCCTGATTCCTGATTCATCATTCCTGATTCCTGATTCATCATTCCTGATTCATGATTCACCAATCCTGATTCCTGATTCATCATTCCTCTTTCCTGATTCATCATTCCTGATTCCTGATACATCATTCATCATTCCTGATTCATCATTCATGATTCCTGATTCATCATTCCTGATTCCTGATTCATGATACCTGATTCATCATTCCTGATTCATCATTCCTGATTCATCATTCCTGATTCATCATTCATCATTCCTGATTCATCATTCCTGATTCCTGATTCATCATTCCTGATTCCTGATTCATCATTCCTTATTCCTGATTCATCATTCATCATTCCTGATTCATCATTCCTGAATCCTGATTCATCATTGCTGATTCCTGATTCATCATTCATCATTCCTGATTGATCATTCCTCATTCCTGATTCATCATTCCTGATTCCTGATTCATCATTCCTGATTCCTGATTCATCATTCCTGATTCCTGATTCCTGATTCATCATGCCTGATTCATCATTCCTGATTCATCATTCATCATTCCTGATTCATCATTCCTGATTCCTGATTCATCATTCATGATTCCTGATTCCTGATTCATCATTCCTGATTCCTGATTCCTGATTCATCATGCCTGATTCATCATTCCTGATTCATCATTCCTGATTCCGGATACATCATTCCTCTTTCCTGATTCATCATTCCTGATTCCTGATACATCATTCAACCTTCCTGATTCATTATTCCTGATTCCTGATTCATCATTCCTGATTCCTGATTCCTGATTCCTGATTCATCATTCCTGATCCTGATTCATCATTCATCATTCCTGATTCATCATTCATCATTCCTGATTCATCATTCCTGATTCATCATTCATCATTCCCTGATTCATCATTCCTTATTCCTGATTCATCATTCCTGATTCCTGATTCAACATTCATCATTCCTGATTCATCATTCCTGATTCCTGATTCATCATTCATCATTCCTGATTGATCATTCCTCATTCCTGATTCATCATTCCTGATTCCTGATTCATCATTCCTGATTCCTGATTCATCATTCCTGATTCCTGATTCCTGATTCATCATGCCTGATTCATCATTCCTGATTCATCATTCCTGATTCATCATTCATCATTCCTGATTCATCATTCCTGATTCATCATTCCTGATTCATCATTCCTGATTCATCATTCATCATTCCTGATTCATCATTCCTGATTCCTGATTCATCATTCCTGATTCCTGATTCATCATTCCTTATTCCTGATTCATCATTCATCATTCCTGATTCATCATTCCTGAATCCTGATTCATCATTGCTGATTCCTGATTCATCATTCATCATTCCTGATTGATCATTCCTCATTCCTGATTCATCATTCCTGATTCCTGATTCATCATCCTGATTCCTGATTCATCATTCCTGATTCCTGATTCCTGATTCATCATGCCTGATTCATCATTCCTGATTCATCATTCATCATTCCTGATTCATCATTCCTGATTCCTGATTCATCATTCATGATTCCTGATTCCTGATTCATCATTCCTGATTCCTGATTCCTGATTCATCATGCCTGATTCATCATTCCTGATTCATCATTCCTGATTCCGGATACATCATTCCTCTTTCCTGATTCATCATTCTGATTCCTGATACATCATTCAACCTTCCTGATTCATTATTCCTGATTCCTGATTCATCATTCCTGATTCCTGATTCCTGATTCCTGATTCATCATTCCTGATTCTGATTCATCATTCATCATTCCTGATTCATCATTCAATCATTCCTGATTCATCATTCCTGATTCATCATTCATCATTCCTGATTCATCATTCCTTATTCCTGATTCATCATTCCTGATTCCTGATTCAACATTCATCATTCCTGATTCATCATTCCTGATTCCTGATTCATCATTCATCATTCCTGATTGATCATTCCTCATTCCTGATTCATCATTCCTGATTCCTGATCATCATTCCTGATTCCTGATTCATCATTCTGATTCCTGATTCCTGATTCATCATGCCTGATTCATCATTCCTGATTCATCATTCCTGAATCCGGATACATCATTCCTGATTCCTGATTCATCATTCCTGATTTCTGATTCATCATTCATCATTCCTATTCATTATTCCTGATTCCTGATTCATAATTGCTGATTCCTGATTCCTGATTCTGATTCATCATTCCTGATTCCTGATTCATCATTCATGATACCTGATTCCTGATTCATCATTCCTGATTCATCATTCCTGATTCATCATTCATCATTCCTGATTCATCATTCCTTATTCCTGATTCATCATTCTGATTCCTGATTCAACATTCATCATTCCTGATTCATCATCCTGATTCTGATTCATCATTCATCATTCCTGATTGATCATTCCTCATTCCTGATTCATCATTCCTGATTCCTGATTCATCATTCCTGATTCCTGATTCATCATTCCTGATTCCTGATTCCTGATTCATCATGCCTGATTCATCATTCCTGATTCATCATTCCTGATTCCTGATTCATCATTCCATGATTCCTGATTCATCATTCCTGATTTCTGATCATCATTCATCATTCCTGATTCATTATTCCTGATTCCTGATTCATCATTCCTGATTCCTGATTCCTGATTCCTGATTTCATCATTCCTGATTCCTGATTCATCATTCATGATACCTGATTCCTGATTCATCAATTCCTGATTCATCATTCCTGATTCATCATTCATCATTCCTGATTCATCATTCCTTATTCCTGATTCATCATTCCTGATTCCTGATTCAACATTCATCATTCCTGATTCATCATTCCTGATTCCTGATTCATCATTCATCATTCCTGAATCATCATTCATCATTCCTGATTCGTCATTCATCATTCCTGATTCATCATTCTGATTTCTGATTCCTGATTCCTGATTCATCATTCCTGGTTCCTGATTCCTGATTCATCATTCCTGATTCATCATTCCTGATTCATCATTCATCATTCCTGATTCATCATTCCAGATTCCTGATCATCATTCCTGATTCATCATTCATCATCTCCTGATTCATCATTCATCATTCCTGACTCATCATTCCTGATTCCTGATTCATGATTCATCATTCCTGATTCCTGATTCATCATTCATGATTCCTGATTCATCATTCCTGATTCCTGATTCATCATTCCTGATTCATCATACATCATTCCTGATTCATCATTCCAGATTCCTGATTCATCATTCCTGATTCATCATTCATCATTCCTGATTGATCATTCCTCATTCCTGATTCATCATTCCTGATTCCTGATTCATCATTCCTGATTCTGATTCATCATTCTGATTCCTGATTCCTGATTCATCATGCCTGATTCATCATTCCTGATTCATCATTCCTGATTCCTGATTCATCATTCCTGATTCCTGATTCATCATTCCTGATTTCTGATTCATCATTCATCATTCCTGATTCATTATTCTGATTCCTGATTCATCATTCCTGATCCTGATTCCTGATTCCTGATTCATCATTCCTGATTCCTGATTCATCATTCATGATACCTGATTCCTGATTCATCATTCCTGATTCATCATCCTGATTCATCATTCATCATTCCTGATTCATCATTCCTTATTCCTGATTCATCATTCCTGATTCCTGATTCAACATTCATCTTTCCTGATTCATCATTCCTGATTCTGATTCATCATTCATCATTCCTGAATCATCATTCATCATTCCTGATTCGTCATTCATCATCCTGATTCATCATTCCTGATTCCTGATTCCTGATTCCTGATTCATCATTCCTGATTCCTGATTCCTGATTCATCATTCTGATTCATCATTCCTGATTCATCATTCATCATTCCTGATTCATCATTCCAGATTCCTGATTCATCATTCCTGATTCATCATTCATCATTCCTGATTCATCATTCATCATTCCTGACTCATCATTCCTGATCCTGATTCATGATTCAATCATTCCTGATTCCTGATTCATCATTCATGATTCCTGATTCATCATTCCTGATTCCTGATTCATCATTCCTGATTCATCATTCATCATTCCTGATTCATCATTCCAGATTCCTGATTCATCATTTCCTGATTCATCATTCATCATTCCTGATTCATCATTCATCATTCCTGACTCATCATTCCTGATTCCTGATTCATGATTCATCATTTCCTGATTCCTGATTCATTCATTCATGATTTCCTGATTCATCATTCCTGATTCCTGATTCATCATTCCTGATTCTGATTCATCATTCTGATTCCTTATTCACCATTCCTGATTCATCATTCCTGATT